>MU693337.1:14085-42503 GCA_026770625.1 Nicotiana glauca
CCCAAGCCCCGGGACAGAAGTACGAAAAATTCTAGAAGCCCCTATCCTACAACCCTGATACTAGACCTCCATACTTTCCTATCAAGGGTCATGTCCTCGGAAATCCGCATTTTAACCATGTCCTGCCTAATCACCTCTCCCCAATACCTCTTGGGCCTCCCTCTGCCTCGACTCGTGCCAACCACCACCAGCCGCTCACAACTCCTCGCCGGGGCAACGGGGCTTCTCCTCCGCACATGCCCGAGCCACCTGAGCCTCGCTTCTCGCATCTTCTCATCTACTGGGGCCACCCCCACCTTCTCCCGAATAACTTAATTCCTAATCTTATCTAACCTGGTGAACCCTCACATCCACCTGAGCATCCTCATCTCCGCAACCTTCATTCTCTGAACATGAGAGTTCTTCACCGGCCAGCACTCCGCCCCATACAACATGGCAGGTCTAACCACAGCTCTATAAAACTTCCCCTTGAGTTTCTGTGGCACTTTCTTGTCACACAAGACTCCTGATGCAAGCCTCCATTTCGACCACCCCACTCCTATACGGTGAGTGACATCCCCGTCGATCTCTCCGTCCCCCTGAATCACCGACCCAAGATATCTGAATTTGTCCCTCTTGGCGATGACCTGAGATCCAAGCTTGACGTCTCTGCCTATTTCGCTCGACTCGGCGCTAAACTTGCACTCCAGGTACTTTGTCTTAGACCTGCTTAGTTTGAAACCTTAGACTCGAGAGTCTGTCTCCAGACCTTCAACCTCTCGCTAACACCGACCCTCGTCTCGTCTATCAGGACTACGTCATCAGCAAATAGCATACACCATGGCACATCCCCTTGAATATGGCGTGTTATAGGCTAAGCGCAGATCCTTGATGAAGCCCATAACCACCGGGAAATGGTCTGAGTCGCCACTCACCGTCCTAACCCTAGTCTTAGCTCCATCGTACATGTCCTTGATCACTCTGATGTAGGCTTCCAGCACTCTCTTCGCCTCCAGACAACTCCATAGCACCTCCCTTGGGCCCTTGTCGTACGACTTCTCCAAGTCGATAAACACCATGTGCAGGTCCTTCTTCTTATCCTTGAACTGTTCCACCAATCTCCTGACAAGGTGGATAGCTTCTGTAGTGGAGCGGCCCGGCATGAAACCGAACTGGTTCACAGATATAGACGTCATCTCCCTCACCCTCGCCTCAACCACCCGCTCCCAGACTTTCATGGTGTGGCTTAGTAATTTGATACCCCTATAGTTGTTACAACACTGGATATCCCCTTTGATCTTATACAAGGGCATAACTATACTCCACCTCCACTGCTCCGGCATCCTCTTAGTCCTGAAGATCACATTGAACAACCTAGACAGCCACTCCGCTCCTGGCCTACCCATGCATTTCCAGAACTCCACCGGGATTTCGTCTGGCCCGGTCGCTCAAACCCTACTCATCCTACGCAAAGCCCCCACGACCTCTTCTACCCTAATGCGCCTGCAGTCCCCAAGATCTCTATGACACTCTGAATTCCCCAACTCCCCTAGCTCTATGTCTCGATCCCCCTCCTCGTTAAGCAGGTCTCGAAAGTACGCCTACCACCTCTGCTTGACTTGAGACGCCCCCATCAGAACTCCACCATCCTCGTCCTTGATGCACCTAACTTGGTGTAGATCCCGCGCCTTCCTCTCCCTCACTCTAGCCAACCTGGATAACTTCCTGTCCCCGCCTTTCTCCCCTAATTCCTAGTACATGCGACCAAACGCCGCGTTTTTAGCTTCCGTGACCGCCAGCTTTGCTTCCTTCTTCGCCACCTTGTAGCTCTCCCTATTGACTCTCCTTTCTTCCTCGCTTGTGCTCCCTGCCAACTTAGCAAACGCCACCTTCGCCTCCACTTTTCCTTGGACTACATCGTTCCACCACCAGTCACCTTGATGTCTGCCTGAATAGCCCTTGGCTACTCCGAGCACATCCCGCGCTGCCTCCCTAACCAAGTTCGCCGTCTCTGACCACATTGAGTCCGCTTCCCCAGAACATCTCCAAGCTCCACCATCAACTAACCTCCTCTCCAACTCCTGGGCTTTCTCCTTAGTCAAAGCTCCCCATCTAATCCTCGGCCTGCCCCGAGCACCACTCCTCTTCCTCTTCCTCTTCCTCTTCCTCTTCACCCAGAGACCGACATCCATCACTAGGAGTCTATGAAGAGTCGAAAGGGACTCTCCCGGAATAACCTTACAGTCCTTGCACAACCCTCTATCGCTCCTTCTGAGGAGGAGGTAATCAATCTGAGTCCTCGCCGCCTAACTTTTGAAAGTAACCAAATGCTCCTCCCTCTTCTGAAATGACAAGTTCGCAATCAAAAGCTCGAAATCCCTAGCGAAATCAAACAGCGAAGTGCCTCCTCCGTTCCTAACCCCAAGACCAAAGCCACTATGCACCTCACCATAACCACCAGCATCAACCCCAATATGACCATTAAAATTCCCTCCAATAACTAACTTCTCGGATTGGGGAATACTACTCACCAACTCGTCCAAGCTCTCCCAAAAGCGCCTCTTAACCTCCTCATCTAAGCCTGCTTGCGGCGCGTAAGCACTGATGACATTGAGGACGTAATCCCTATTATTTTCTCCATGCTATTATTGCTATCAGCTACAGAACAAATACCACAGATGGTGAAAAGTTAACACCAATTGTCAGCAACAATAGTTTACTTCAACATTTCACAAATGGTAGGGTTGTGACACCAAAATAAGACTTCAAGGTTGGTCATCCAAAAACAGTATAAAGGTAAATTTGATACTTTTAAGATATTGTAGGATTTTTATCTCAAACTAGTACAACTGCCTGAGTTTTGCTGAGAGTTTAAGATCCTCTGCTATCATTT
The DNA here is from genome assembly GCA_026770625.1 of Nicotiana glauca. Lineage (NCBI taxonomy): Eukaryota > Viridiplantae > Streptophyta > Magnoliopsida > Solanales > Solanaceae > Nicotiana > Nicotiana glauca. Next base: position 16,958 of record MU693337.1, read on the forward strand.
GGCCTTCACCAGAGACCAATTCTTTCTATAACGATAAAATGAAAGACTATCGTGTCATATTACTCCCTCTGTTTAATTTTATATGCAGTCAAAGACTGGACACAGTTTAAGAAAGAAAGAAAGACTGACTTTCGAAACTTGTGGACTTAAACATGCCATGATATTTATGTAGCTATTAAAGCTTGTCAATAAGGGTAAAATAAAAAATTTAAGCTTAAATTGTTTCTAAATATAAAAAACATGGCCTTTTTTTTGGAAAATTAAAGTGGAAAGTGTGACACATAAATAGAAGACGGAGTATTAAATAAACTTCCACTTTTTGACTCGTCCACAAGAAAATCTAATTCAATTTTAAGCTACATCTCTGGCTTTTATAGAATCAAAGCAATTCATTATTTTTATATAAGAAATTAAATATTTTTGAAATAAAGTAACTATACATTAAAGGCTATATTTTAGAAAAATATTCTTCCTTTAAAAAATTAGGTTCGACAAATAGATAAGATGCTGATGTTTGATATACTGTCTCCCAACAGCACATGCACCAAATAAAATACCAAGGCTTAGGCAAATGAGAAGAAATCACCAAACATTTTTCGTCTCTATTAGGACTTAAATGCTGATCTTTTCTTTTTGTCTCAACTTCAATACTTCATTTCGTTTAAGTTTCATTGACTGTTAGGCTACATTCATGTATGGATGAAAATGTGGCTTCATACCTGAACAATTTCACTCCATCAAATAATATCATAAATAAATTGATAAAATACATCTTGTTAGGAGCAACATATTAGTTTCTAGTTGTGAAAGCAGGCTATCTCCGGGAATTTAAGAAAGGTATCTATTAAAGGATTAAAGATACCTGATGTGATCAATTATATAATATGAGCATAAGATATCGATGCGTGGAACCTTCAGCACTAGGCTGCCTTTTGCACATATATTTAACCAAAATACTAGAGAGAATGCATACAGCACAATAAACATAGAAAAACTAAAACTTCACATGTAAATGTATGCTATTTCACAAGTAAACAGCCAGAGACTACAGACACATGAACCGAGTGTTTTACTCTTGATGACACTGTCTTCTCTTGATGCATATCCAGATGTTTATACACTTCCATGAAAGACCATTTAGAAAGTTTCAAGAATTCAAATTAAAATTGCCACTGCAGATATGACCCTTTCCGACAATCTTTCCCTTTGGCACATCCCTCATTGTTGATTTAAAGTCTATTTCGAAAGTTTCAAGAATTCAAATTTAAATTGTGAGCAATGCCATTACTCCAAAAAGGTTTTTAAAAAAACAAAATTAAAAAAAAAAATTGGCAGATGTTCTCAGAGTCAAGCTTAACACTATCTACTGTTAATAGTAGTATTATCTACTGAAACTATTGTTAAATGGAGTCACCGAATGGATTAAGCGATGTTAAGAAGATCACGACAACATTAGACTATAGTTTTCTGTTTCTAACTTCGTCCTTCAAAATAATGAACCTCAAAATAATAAATACATAGATTCATTTTGTTTACAGAAATTACCTGAGCTGTTTCATTGGCAGCATTCCTGGTCCACAAAGCTATTTTTTCTTGTCTAACTCGAACATTAATAACAGCTCCACAAATTTCATCTCCACAGTCAAATTGCTCTCCAATCATAGCCAGCAGCTATAATTAATTTATGGCAGAAAATATGAGCACAAACTTCATTCCCGCAGAAAAAAAAAACAGAGTGGACACAAGATTAAGAATCAGATATAGCATCATGAGTATACCGTATACAGCCAGCAGGTATCAGATTTACCCCTCGAAAAGCTCATTGTCCACTTTCCTCCGTTGGCGCAGACAGGATCCTCCCACTTTGGCTCAATTTTATTCTTAAAACAGTGAAAGTCTGCCCCCACAGCCAATTTGCTTGGGCGGTGGATGTTGTTGTACGCACTGTATGCAAGAGAAGATTCCATAGATCAATCTCCAGTCCACGATCTTAGAATATCATATGCTGCCAAACATGCTCAATATTCTTTTATTTTTTTTTGGGTCTAACACGCTCACTTCATGATCTTATTATTCTTTTGTTTTGGGGGGATACACACACACACACTAGTTGAATGATAACCTGAGCGTCTTGAGGAAGATGATTAAAGAAATCAACAATGTAGGAACACGTGTTCAAAGGTCTAAACCAAAATCTCATAATTACAATACATTCACCAAATCATCGATTTGATAGAAAAGTATATGTCATAGATGATAAGCCCAACTCCATCAAAGTGATCCAGCGCTAATAAGTGTATATTCATCAAATGAGATATAAGTGTAATTATCCCTAACCAGAAAATAAAAAACCAACCACAATTCTCGGTTGCACAAATAGCTGCTCCTAAAAGGATGACAAATGCTCAAATCATTGCAAAAGAAGTAAACATGACTTTGCTCGTAAACATGTACCGAGGAATTCAGAAGTGCTAGACATTTGAAAATAGCAACCAAACATTTTTTTTTATGAGAGTAAACTGGAAGAGGGAAAATGAATAAATTGCAAAAAAAAATTACAACGGAAAGGATAGTGAAATCAACCAATGAGAATTGTTTATACTGCACTTTTAAGAATGGATTCCACTACCTAATAGCCCGAAATGATATTTTGCAATATATGCCTAGTTGCTAATATTTGTGTTCGGCAAATACGAAAAAATGCCATTAAATATCTTTTATAATGGCAGTGTACGACTAACTAGCTCAAACTGCCTATTCCACTACCAGTATAACCTGGACAACACCCTATGAAAAAATGTATAACCACCAAAATGAAAAGAAGATGGCACAATTATAGAGCTCCGAACTCAGTGCCGCCAAACTGGTGGGAGGTATCATGTATTGAATGGACTAGTCCACGAAAAATAAAAAATAAAGGCGAAGATAAAACAAGATCTTTAACTCAATATTCATTCACCGTAAGAAGACGATTAATCAAAGCATTGTGAACCCTAATCCAACAAATTCAATCTTTCTAGCTAGAACTCAGTCTGAATAAGAATCATCGATTTCCCCAAGAATGAAAGAAAGAAAGAAAAAAACACAAGAAACTAAAGTACGTACCTCCAAAAATCTTCGACAGTGGAGAAGGTGTAAATTGGTCGAATGGAACTACCCCAAGCAGCCTGTTTCGATTTCCCTGATGGGTTATCGAACCAAAACGTCCATGAATGTTCTAGCGGGTGTTTCATTGCCTTGCTTGGGTTCCCTAAAGACGACATCGTATCATCCAATTCCCCCACGATCTCTCCTTCCTCTTCCACCTCACGAGTATTAGTCTTCGATTCCTCTAACGACACCGGTTTCTCTACTTCATCAACCATTTTGGTGTTCTCAACACTATAGCTTTCGTCGGGAAATTTGTGATTTTAGTGATGGGTTTCAATTGAAATGGCGTGTAACTTCTCACGGAAATTCCGAATTTGTATTCATATATTGAGGAAAAGTTCAATAATTTCTCGATAAGTGTCAAAATTATCCTTCAAATAGATTACTTTGCCCTTCATTATCCTTTTGTATAAAAAATATCCCTGCGCTTCAAACAATGGGCCTATAATATCCTTTTTCCTTAAGAGACAATTTCACTTTTGGCCTCTGGGCTGAAACTTTTGACAATCGCTGGCCCACAAATCTATTATGTAATATGAAGTCAAAACTAATTATAATAGCTAGCCAAAAACTAAAAGGTAGGCACAAAATTTCCGCTTTTCCTTCGCATGTGTATCAACAAAGCTCCTTGACTTCCACAACTCGATTCTTGGTATTACTGAAGTCAATCAAGATGAAAAATCAGAATGTGATTCAAGTGGTAACACCTCAAACGAAATACAAACGAATTAATTGGAACGATCGATGTTAGTACCAGAAAACAAGGATGATAGATGATTTCATATTATATAGAGTACTGTTGATATAAAGTTATAAAAAGAAAAAGAAAAGGACTAGAGAAAATCACTATTACCCGTTTCATAAAGATTTTGCTTGCCTCGATGATGTTCCTGGTGAAAGTAGATTAAGTTCCTTACTAAAGTTTGTTGGGTCTTTTGTATTCTGCAAAATATCATGAAAAGTTAATGAATTGAAACCACTTGAGTAACACCATTTACGCGTTATTAACAGAAAATGAATGAAGTCTAACTATGATGAAAAGAAAACAATCAAACTGTAAAAGCTCGAGAAACAAAAGAAAAATCAATACCAAATACCAATATGTTAAACATTAAACAGCTTGTAAAACTCACATGTACTTTCATCCTAGAGAAATCTTCTGAGCAACCTAAAATAGTAGCACTATACTCGCGTAAACTAGCATTACTTAAGAAAGGATGCTTAAGTAGTATCAGAGCTGTCGGCCGATCTGCAGGTTTTCTCTGAAAGCATCACCTGAGGAAATCCTTTCCTTCCGAAGATAACGCTTCTAGTATAGTGTAATTGCTTCACCATATAAGGGAATATACGCCAGCTTGACTAAGTGAATGCAACTCCCCGATGCATGTTACAATTTTCATTCTTTTGTTTTAAATGTTTGATTGGCTTTTCTCGTTCAGTTCTTTTAGAATCCTAAATCTTGTATTATGTTATGCCTTAATGATAAGCCTTGTCTCTCTTCATCTTTTGATAAAAGTAACACAATACATTGATCTTATACCTAATAGTTTGGAATCCTTTGATTCTGAGGTACAGGACTTGGACACTTTAGGCGAGTAACTCATGAGTTGTATGTTGTTTTTGAATCCAGTAATAGAAAATCATTCTCAATTGTGTTATTTTGTCCAATGAAGAGGTAGATCATGTATTATATTTTTAGACTGTATTAGACTGGAGAGCAATTTTTTTTTTGAATATTTGAAAGAAAATATGTCACTATACAAAATACATACAAAATCTGTCACTATACAAAATACAAAAAATATACAAAATAGACTGTCACTATACAAAAAATATACAAATAGACCTTTACTATACAAAAAATATACAAAATAGACTATCGCTATACGAAAAATATATAAAATAGATGTAACTATACAAAATAGATGTAACTATATAAAATATATACAAAAAAGACTGTCACTATACAAAAATACATGATACACTCCAAATACACAGTGTGCACACATTACACATACAAATCGTATATAATTTATATACACTATGTTTACATTTGGGGTACCCAAATATATATACTTTAGATACACAAGCACACTCGAGATAGGCTCTATATACACTGAGGATACACTATCAAACTTAGGATACAATATTTATACATTGCAAAAAAGGGTTGATCTATCGCGCCAGGTAGGGGTCGAACCTACGACCTTCAGCTTAGGAAACAAGCGCTCTATTCACTCAGTACAGGCGCTTATATTGTCATACTATTTTCTTTCGGCTACTATATGCAATATTTTTGGGCCGAAGGACCATTTTTTGTAAGTAGGACAAAAAATGAACTATTAAAAGTTTGAGAGGCTATAGAGGGTAATTTTCTCTTTCCTTAATCTGTTTGAATTTAGTGATTGAAGTAGTCTGTAGGTTTGTGGTATTAAGATTACCATATTAGCACTAATTTTAGGAAGCCGAAAATGAAAGGAAAAGGGAGAGAACCAAGTCCTAATCCAACACAAATAATAAAAAATAAAGAAGGAAGCATATTGTTGTCCCTATGTATAATACGACTAGTAAGGAAGTGCCCGTGCGAGGCACGGGCCCAACCTCAAGAGAATGCTAAGAAATTTTATTTGTTGTCACTCAGATTGTCACATATTATATGAGTACCTTATTTTAGAAATTAAATAGATATATATCATATGCTAGAATTTACTTCTTCTTTTTTCTTTTTCATTTGAGTTGTAAAAAATTAAATATTCATTGCATATTTGTAGTTGGTTTGGAATGGTTTGTTTGAAGGAATTTTAAAAACACAGGTGTTGAGCTTGATTGGTAAAGAAGACAAAGTGTGTCTATTGGTCTTTGAAGTTTTGGATTGAATTTAATAATCGAAAATTATTGTGATAGGTATTAGAAGGTTGGATATTAAATTAAGATTTGATTTGGACCAGTTGGATCAATTTTGAACAAAAAATGTGTTCACAATTTTTGTGTACAAGTCGTCTGGGTTTGTGAATAAATGATACCGAAGTTGTGACATAATTTATATTGGAGCTTTAATGATGCGTTGGACTCATGACAAGTCTTACTCGTCTGAACATTTGCTATTCTCCGGGACACAAAGTCAAGTTTTAACTCGAAAACTTTAAATTCTGTCTTTAAGCTCTTATTTATACAATTTAAAAACTTAAAATAATGGCACGAAAATCGCCTAATTGTGCTAATCAAAAGAGAATGCTACACTAAATTTTTTAAATTTTTCATATTTTTAATTTAAACTTCTCTATTCTTTTATGTTCATAACTTTGTCACATATTCATCTTAAGGTAAAAATTTTTGTAACTTATCGGTATATTGATAGTTTCTGCAATACTGAACTTAAATTTATCAAATTTTACTAAAAATTCAAATACGATATAAACTTCGTTTGTTTTAAATTTAGTAATGTATCTTTATACTCTTTAATATTTGCAATTAGTTTTAATATATACTTAAATAATTTAATATAATATCTTATTCAGAATTTCTCTCTAATTCTATAAAATGTTAGTTTATTATAGGCTTAAGAAAGTACTCAACAAAAAAAATATTGACTTTTTGTAAAGAACTACATTTCAATGTGATATGTTGGAAAGAGCAAAGAGTTGCTTGATTGTATTTTTATAAATGAGAATACATGCTAAAAATTTTTCTTTTTTATATAGTTGATATTAAACACTAATGTATTAACACCAAATAGATAATGTAATCCAGGAACGGGTGTATAACAAAATGTAACTATGCTCCATGTTTTGCTATAACAACATTTTCTTCGTTTGATTTTGTGACTGGCCTGCTCTTGTTTGAGTTTCTGTGACTATATCACTTCGAATGTGTTTCTACTAAGTTCCTTATGCCTAGCTTACATTAGCTCTATGTGCTTGTGTTCATCTTGACTGATCAAGACTTGCCCTTTTGCTTGCTATGCTTGGTTACTCACATCTCACTCTATTTATATGTTAAAAACATGACTCACGATTCTCTCTTGGATTGACTCTGAGCTCCCTGTTTCTTGGCTTGATTTGAAAATTTCTCTTTAGACTTTCGATTCTCCTATTTTAACTTGGTTTATTTTCTTATTCATGGGAACCCATGTTACTCTCCTTAAATTAGTAATTTCGAATCCTTGATTCCCTGATTTACCATGTGTTGATTTTCGATTGTCTCCATATTCTGCAATTTTATTGTGTTTCTTACCTTATTTGGTTAACCAAGTATTGTACTGATTCTTCATTAGTTGTTTCCTTAATTTAACCCCTATGTACTTACCCCTAATTATCTATTTTGTACATGCTGCTCTACTTGATTTCTTTCCTTAAATATTTTTTTTCCCTTACCGTTGGTTGATTGCCCCTTAATTAAAGGAGTACTTGCATTGATTTGATTATGATTAGTACTTGGTTCCATAATTACTATACAATTGTAACTCTTGCCTTATTTTACATGGTTTTCGAACTACTATATATATACTCTCTTATTAACATACAGACGAGCACTTTTGATTCTAAACTCACACTTACATTCAAAACACTTTATCTTGCTTTACTACTTGTACTGTGACCTGTTTAGCTGGCTGAAAGCCAAAGCTATATTTCAAAGTCCTGCAGCCTTTCTTTACTGCATTTTGCTTCTTTGAACTGGTATGTTCTAATTAAGTTTTCAGCATCAACAACAACATGGTTACTTAATATTCTTGCAATCTAGTCTGCCTACTGCTTGTATATATTTCAGTACCTTTATTTAGCATGCTGTAATTTCTTTTCTCTTGTTCTGAATCAATGCATTATGAATCCTAAATCCCTACCCCAATATGTTTGATACTTATGGTTTATTTGGGGCATGACAACATCGAATATTGCTGAACATGACTCAAATTTGGTCCCCCTAGGATCATTACCTCTATGTTACCCTTATATATGTGTGTTCTTGTTGATTTACAAGCATAACATCACCCTTGTTGTTGTGCATGCCCAGAATTGACTCATGCCTAAATATATAGGCCGTTGCAATGGATTCCCAATCCCTTGCCCCTTTGGTGTGAAATTATCAACTCTTTAAAGTATTAATGGTTATCTCCCATCCCCCTTTCCCTTTCCTTTGTTCCCTCAGCTTTAAAAATCAGTTTATGCATTTCTACTCTCTCTTAAACTTAAGTCATGTCCCCCTCATGCGAGCCTCGCCTTGGGACCCATGAGCTTCCTTTGAACTTGGACACATGAGGGCTGGCATTTTTTCACTACACTTGTCCCTATTCTGGTGATGTAATTTGGGTATGAGCACTGCCTGGGGTCCAATTGAGGCTCTTAGGAAACTCTGACACACTCAAGTTTGAGAAAGGCTTTGAAGCAATGACATCTTACGACAGTTATTCCATAGCTCAGGGAGGAACCAAGACTCGGGCCTCCTCTAGTTGTATCTTATGTATTTTGGTGTAATTTATTATTCCTGATTTTTAAAATAATTTGTAATGAACACTTGGGGCTCACTAGTGAAAAGGGTTGGGTATTTATGCATGCCAAGGGTAGAACCATGCCTATAGGACTATTTTAAATTTCTGCATGTTCAAGATGCATTTAGAAACCATGCCTATAGGACTATTTTAAATTTCTGCATGTTCAAGCTGCATTTAGAAACCATGCCTATAGGACCATTTTAATTTCTGCATATTCAAACTATGTTTAGAAGACATGCCTATAGGGTATTTTAATGCTGCAAACTATATTTAGAAGTCATGTCTATAGGACTTCTTATTAAACTTCATATAGATAACCTATCTATAGGATCATCTAAAATTCTGCACATTTGTCACCATTTAGATATCATGTTTTAGGACCCAATTGATTATAACTCAGTAGCGTGCTGAAATCAGTAACATACAGAAATCATGCCTATAGGGTTCATAAATAAAATCCTGATGCGTTTCTACTCACATGCAATGTTAGGTATCATGTCTATAAGGACCTAAAATCAGCAACACATAGAAATCATGCCCATAGGGATTCTCGAATATTCTGATTCGCTTCATTCATTGTCAAATGTTGGATATCATGCTCCTAGAGATTAAAATCAGTAATAATAGTACTATCACCTGCAGAATCTATAACCAATCTAATTTAATTTTTGTTCATTCTGAACTTCTTTTTCAATAATCTGATTCCCTTGCCTGACAAGGTTTAGCAGGCATGTCTATAGGATTTCAAACAATTCGTTTAAGTTCTACTGTCTTACCACCTTTTGAACTAAGTAGATATCATGGCTATAGGACCTCGTCTAAACACTTAGGCAAACCTTAGGCAATATAAATACAATTGAACTCGTCTCTGTTATTTGTTTAAGTGTTACAATCAGTAGGCAGGCCCGATTCTGTTTCCTAACTGAGTCATGCAATAAGCCATGCCTGCTGCAATACAACAATCTCTTCTTCTCTCAAGTATATTTTTTAGAATCAGGCCTTATCATTTGTTTAAGTCATGCTATTGGATTGTTTGTGTTTGGAGAAAGTATACTTGATCCTTCTAGGTTTATGTGTTTCCCTTCTAATGTGCAATCTTTATATGTTTTGTATGTTACCTTAGAATTTTTTACCTTTGAAACCTCAAATAAGCCTAACATCCCTCCCTTTTGGGATTAGTAGTCCTAAGTGCCTCCGAGACTGATAGGAATAGGACGGGTAATAGCATGCAATAATTAATCGAGACCAATCCGCGCTTTAATACCTTAATGGGGTGGGAAGGGTAGATATGGATATGATGACCGGTGCGTTAATACCACGTGTAGCCCCTCTCTTGAGGAGTGATTACCGGGTATTGCATTGATGTGATCCATATTTTTAATAAACCTAGGATCCCTTCCTTTATTCTTTATTCTCTTTTAGCATTGTAATTCCTTATTTAAAGATCAACTCTTTTAATTATTCCTTCAAACTTTGTCTACTTCTGAACCATTATGTATTGAAGTCCCCTTTATTTGAGCATTATCTGCTTATATGTTAATTGCACCTTAAATTCACAATAATTGTCTGGCCGGGAACCACACTAGTGAATTCTGAGGGGTGCCTAACACCTTCCCCTTAGGATAATTTCCAGACCTTACCCAATCTCTAGTTATTCAAACAAGCTTAGAGTTGAATCTCTATTGGTGTCCTAATGCACCTTAATAATTAGGTGGCGACTCTTCAAATGCAATCCCAGTTCCCAAAAGGAATGAGTTATCCCTCCAAATGTCATAAACCCAATTTTGCGAGAAAAGGGGGTGCGACAGCATGGCAACTCTGTTGGGGATATTTAGGCTTTTACCACTTCAGACTATCATTGTGAATTTATTCTTGTTTATGTACAATTACTTGTTTAATTCCTTTAAAGCATTCAATCTTTTTTCTTCAATTGCAAAACTGACTTATCTTTTTGTTTCTTCCCTTTATTAGTGCTTTAAATTATGAAACTACTGTACTTACTGCTTTCTTAACATGAAAATACGTGACAACATGCTTTTAATCATTGTATAATTATGCTCAACATCATATTCCACTCGTGACAAATAAATACCATAGCAACGCTTATAATGACTGGTTGCGCTCTTCCGATATTATCACCCCTAAATCCGAAAAAGGCATATTTATGGTAAAACCAGTCGATCAACGGTGTAGTCGACGGTTCTGTGCCTTCCCCCTTGAGTTGTCCGCTCAAGGTTACCAGTATAAAACCCCATAGAAACCTTACTCTATTTAATTGTGCATGCATTATGGTCAAACCTAGCTGAGTCAGTTATGTTGTCTGCATAATGACTCTTTAAAATGGCCTTGTCCAAAGTCCATTGGGTTTCCCTAAAACCCAAACGGACATCGTCACGATCTGTGCATTTATTTGAAGAACTAAATGCTTCTATGCCAATTATTGATAAATAGTCGAGTCTGGTGGGGGTAGGGTCTAACCCTTTTGTTTTGCAGAAAATATGACACAAGGTCCCCAGTTTCGGTATGATTAGCATGCCCCCACTCTTACTAGACTGGTGGAGGAGTCTTCCATCAAATGACCAAATCAATGAGTGGAAAGAGAGGGCCGCCGAAGCTAGCGAAAAGTTGGAATATCTGGAATATAGTTTGCTGGAATTGGAAGGAAAAGTGAGGAGGAGAGTCACCGACTGCCAGAACGCTGAGGGGAAACGAAGGAGAACACCTAGCGAAGGCATTTTTACTGGTAAACCTACGCGAACTGGAGGATCTGATCAACGAAAGCATTCAACCTGAGGAATGTCCTTCTGGGACCAAGTAGATAGGAAATTTTCTTTTCGCTTTATAAAATATAATAAGGACAATGGCCACTAGCAACTTTTATTTCTTGTTATTTAGTGTCGATTTGGGATTCGTCTACTTTTTTCAATAAAATGAGGCATTTAGAATTCCAAGTTCTCCAAATCAACTTGTTGCTAGGCCCACCTCGGGAACAACGAGGTTCCCAAATTAGGACACGCTTTATATTCCTGCGCTACGTGTTTAAATATTGCAACATTTTTTTATAATCCTCACTAACTTGTTACCTTTTTTGTTTTTTACTTTTTGTTTATTTCCCCTCCCCAAAGGTTAGTTCGTGTACTCTGGCAATATCATTTTATTCCACGAGATCCAAGAACCCTCCACCCACTCCTCCTCTTAGTCCTGTAAAAAACAAGAACAAAGGAAGATGGAAGATTTGAACAACGCCAGAAAGGAAAACTCAACTTAACGGGTAGAGGTCACTCATGGTCATATTACTCAGGGTTCCAAAGAAAACGCATCCCAACTCGAACAAAAGCTGCTGAAATTCCAAGAAGAACTTGATCAGGTTCGAAATCTGGCAAATCTGTCATTTTCCCTCACTACTTTAGATATTAATTTTCCAAATGTTCAGAACCCTACACCTTCGTAGAATATCCCAAAGCAACAGAGCCATCCCGTTCTTCACCACAACTGCAACACCTGCCATACCTCAAATAACACCCCGTTGCTCATCCCAGAATACCAGAACTCCACAAATGACCACTGCCACACCCACCATAATACTCCCATCTACGTGGAGACTATGCCACACCCACCATAATACCCCCATCTACGTGGAGACTATGCCACACTCCACCCAGCCCATCTCAAGCACACCCGAGTCTGATGATAGAGAGTTGCTCATCAAAAACCTGGCCGAAGAACTTAGAAATTGACTAGCCGAATTCAAGGCGTTGAAGGAAGTAAGGGAATTGAAGGGCTGAACTATGAAGATCTTTGCATACAGCCTGATGTCGAACTACCCGAGGGGTACAAACCTCCTAAGTTCGAGATGTTTGATGGTACAGGGGACCCAAGGGTCCATTTGAGAACCTACTGTGACAAGTTGGTTGGAGTAGGAAGAGACGAGAAAATCCACATGAAGCTTTTCATGAGGAGCTTGGAAGGAGATGCTTTGTCTTGGTACATTAGCCAAGATCCAAAAAAGTGATCGAACTGGGTAAGCATGGCGTCCGACTTTATGGATAGGTTCAGGTTCAACACGATGAATGCACCGGATGTGTTCTATATTCAAAATCTAAAGAAGAAACCCACAGAAACATTTCGCAAGTATGCTACTCGCTGGAGGTCCAAAGCTGCTAAGGTAAGACCTGCCTTAGGGGAAGAACAAATGAACAAATTCTTTGTCCGGGCTCAAGACCCATAATATTATGAAAGGCTGATGATGGTCGAGGGTCACAAATTTTGTAACATTATCAAGCTGGGAGAAAGGATTGAATATGTCATCAAAAGTGGTATAGTTACAAACTTTGAGGCCTTGCAAACGACAAATAAGGCCTTACAGTCAGGAGGTGTGTCCAAGAAAAGGGACATAAGAGCCGTAATGGTGGCACAGAGAACCAAATCTCCCATCAAATACCAAGCCTGCCCAATGCCTCCACTCACATACCAGCTTACTCCAAACAACCAAGCACCCTTACCTTCTTGCCAAACTCCACCACCCACTTATAAATCACCTCCACTTCCCACGTATCAGCCTACTTCACCCAAATATTCCCAACCCACACATGTTTACCAAGCCTACAATACCTAACCATCTCACTATCAATCCCCTCCTACACGCCAAAACTTCCCTAGACCTCGACCAAACTTTGCCCGAAGGCCTCCGAAGCAATATACAGTTATTGATGAACCTATTGACCAGCTGTATGAAAGACTCAAAGTTGTTGGTTATGTCACCCCTATCCCTACTGCAACTCCTGAGAACCCTTCTCAGTGGGTTCCAAATAAATCCCGTGCATACCATTCCGGCATGAAAGGGCACACCATTGATGAATGTCGTTCTCTAAAAGACAAGATCCAGACTTTAATTGATAACAAGATTATTATGGCAAAGGAGCCTACTCCAAATGTCTGCAATAACCCTCTGCCAGACCACTAGGGTGGAGGAATTCACATGATTGAAATAGAAAACGATTGGGATCCCGAGGGATCGATCGGTTTGATCACAGAAGGTGACAACCCAAAGAAGCCAATAGTTACCCTTAATTCGATCGTGGTCCAGATTCAACCCTCTGGGGACACTGAGGTAAATATGTCTGTGCCACTTGAGTTTGAAGCAACATCCTCTACAAAGACACCACGCTAATTGAGGTTGAATTCGTGTCTCCAGCAAATGCACCTACACCATTCGAAGTTGCAGTTTTACCGCCCAAGGTACATGCTCCGTTCGGATTAAAGATAGCCACGCTGATTCCAGTGGCGATGTCGACCATGACTCCATTCCACACAAAGACTATACGATGGGACTACACGGCCGAGGCAAGAAGGAAAGGCAAGGTTAGGTTTGGAGAGGCTATTACGACACAGGGTATGATGAGAACTGGTAGAGTTTATACCTCGGAACACCTGGCTGATTCGAGCACGCAGGCCTTTAACTGGCCGCCCATCACCAAGACTGGGCCAGTTGATCTCTGGAGAAAGATACAGGCCAAGGACTACTTGGTCATCGACCAGACGAACAAAACACCGGTGCAAATTTCTATCCTTACTTTGCTATAAAATTCTGATGCACACAAGAATGCCTTGTTAAGGGTGCTGAGTGAAGCATATGTGCCAAGCAACATTATCGGCGAAGAAATGGCTAACATGGTAGGACAGGTACTGGAAAGTCACAAGATCACTTTTCATAAAGATGAGCTGCCACCAGAAGGGTTGGGTCACAATAAGGCATTGCACATCACCGTGCAATACGACGACTATTTTATCACCAGAATCCTGATAGATGGAGGGTCTAGCCTCAATATTTGTCCGTTGGTAACACTCAGGACGTTGAGGGACTGCATGAGGTAAAGGACAGGGCCATCAATGTAAAAAATTTTGATGGCTACCAAAGGTCCACCATTGGGGAAAAAGTCTGTGTTTGCAAATGGGGCCTACTTGGTTTGATGTTGATTTTCAAGTGATAGACGTGCCGGCATCTTACAATCTGCTATTGGGACGACTATGGATTCATGCTACTGGGGTCGTAGAGTCAACACTACATTAAGCGGTGAAGTTTGAGTGGAATCACTAGGCGTTGATCATTCACGGTGACAGTAGCAATCCTATATACAATCGCCAGACCATTCCGGCAATCGGAGGCAGAAGAAAGTTAGGTGGGGGAGACCCATCACCACATCGAGCGAGTCAATAATGTTGACAAAGACAAATGGTGGGATAACAAAATTGAGAGTATATTGAACTAGAGTAGGTACGAACCTGGCAAGGGGCTTGGCAAGATCCTCCGAGGAACACTAAGCCTATAAAACTCAAGAAACATGGCACCACTTTCGGTCTAGGATATGAGTATACTTGGGAAGAATTCAACAATTGGTCGCCACATGGCACGGTCCCTACTAACCACTGGAACAACCAATACTGCCTTTGGAGCAGACTTTCCAACAGGCTGACATTGTTTATGGGACAGAAGAGGAGGAGGCACTTGCTGCAGTGAAGAACTTGTTCTTAGAAGATAATGACATGGATTGCTGTGTTGTGTTCGAGGAGGGGGAGGAAGGTCCTTCCATACAAGCCTTAAGTAGAGGAGCATACTTCAACAACTGGACCATCAGAACCTCCAGAGCCCGGCAAGCCTCGTGGTAGCAAGGCTGAACATGCATCATGCACTATCTTTCATTTTTGCTAGTTAATTTTTTTCCTTTTGCATTTTTTATTTTTGCAATAAGATCTTCAATGTTCAAAACAGTTATGGAATTTATCAAAGCATTTTGATTTTCCTTATAAATCAACACTCTTATTATTTTCTCTCATTACTTTACTTATACAACATTACTATTACTTATCTTGATGAACCAATGATTGTAACACGCAATAACACAACGCAACAAACAAACATAGATTCAGAGAAAGATGATATACCGGAGGAGATTATTAAGGAAGTTGAGAACTTTGAAAATCAACCTAAGTCCAACCTGGACGAGACGGAAATTATTAATCTGGGAGATGAAGAGAATGTCTAGGAAACACGAATCAGCATTCATTTATCACCTTCAGAAAAGAAGGAATACAAAGAATTTCTAAGGGAATATGAAGACATATTCGCCTGGTCATATGACGACATGACTGGTCTAAGTACTTCTATTGTGGCCCATAAACTGCCAACTGATCTGACGTGTCCGCTGGTAAAGCAGAAGCTCAAGAAGTTCAAGCCAGACATGAGTTTGAAAATCAAAGAAGAAGTCACTAAGCAAGTCAAAGACAAGGTTCTCTGGGTAGTAGAATACTCGTCATGGTTACCAACATTATTCCAGTACCAAAGAAGGATGGGAAGGTCAGAGTCTGTGTCGACTACCGGGATCTCAACCGGGCCAGTCCGAAAGATGACTTCCCTTTACCAAACATACACATCCTAATTGACAATTGCGCCAAGCATGAGTTGCAATCATTTGTGGATTGTTTCGATGGTTATCATTAGATCTGGATGGATGAAGAAGATGCTGAGAAAATGGCTTTTATTACGTTGTGGGGAATGTACTACTACAAGATGATGTTGTTTGGCCTTAAGAATGCAGGGTCCGCCTATATGAGGGCCATGACTACCATTTTTCAAGATATGATACACAAGTAGATTGAGGTGTACGTGGATGACGTTATCATCAAGTCCAAGAAGGCCACTAATCACGTAGAAGACTTGAGGAAGATTTTCAATAGATTGTGAAGGTACAAACTGAAACTGAATCCTGCGAAGTGCACATTTAGGGTTCCTGCTGGAAAATTACTTGGGTTTATTGTGAGCCACCGAGGAATAGAATTGAATCCATCAAAGGTCAAGGCCATTCAGGAACTTCCACCGCCAAAGAACAATACTGACGTGATGAGTTTCTTGGGAAGACTTAACTATATTAGCCGGTTCATAGCACAGTGTCACGTCCTTAGTTGTTTACTAAGTACACGTGCGGCACTTGACAACTCGCTCACGATCTTGCACAACTTGCTCACGTTCTTGCTATGCCAAGTCAGCCTTACTACACTCAAGATCGCTAAGAGAATGGAAGAAAGAACACAAGAGAATTGCTAAAGGAAGCTTTGTATTAGAGAGAACTTGAAATGTTTGCTTGATTGATGAATTACAAATGAATGCCCCCTATTTATACTAATCACCTAGGGACTAGTATGTAAATAATAATTGTTCTACAAGTCCTTCCATATTTACAAATAAGTCCATTCTCTAGAATTCTCTACAAGACTAGAATATTCCAAGGACTTTCCTAGAAAATCCATAGGATTCTAAGGTCTTCCATGAGAAATCTCCATATTTCTCTAGAACCTTCCTACAAGTGCATAAATATCTAGAGCTTCCCAAGGAAATTCTCCATAGTTCTAGAATATTCTACCAAGATTTAGTCCCAAATTTATGTAACACATCCATGTGGCAAAAATATATGCCAAGTGTCACCTATGTGGCGTGATGACATGGCAGGTCATCACACTCTCCCCCACCTAATATTGCGACGACCGCGGCGCAATGCTGTTGCATAAACTCTCGGATCTTATCTTTGAATTGCCACAAGTCTTCATATCGTTCCCACGTGGCCTCCTCCGGTGATTGCCCTTTCCAATGGACGAGGAACATAGCAGTGGCTTTTTGCCCTTGTTTTCGCCTGGCTTGGTAATCTATGATAGCCTCAATCTCCCGATCATGCGAGGCGGTGATAGTCATTGGCGCTCGACTTGATTGGCCCCTACTAGGATCATCCTTATCTTCATGATATGGCTTAAGCATGCTCGCATGGAAAACAGGGTAGATCTTAAGATACGACGGCATGTCAAGCTTGTATGAGATCTTGCCTATCTTGGCGACGATCTTAAATGGCCCCTCATACTTGCGAATTAAATTCTGATGCATGCCCCGTAGTGCCTTGAATTGCCTTGGGTTAAACTTCACCATGACCATGTCCCCAACCCTATAATCTGTGGGACGCCGCTTACGGTCCGCAAATTTCTTCATCTTCTTAGCTGCCTTATCCAAGTAGGACTTAGCAGTGTCGAGCTGCTCCTCCCATCCTTTAGCCATATGATAAGCCCCCAAACTTTTTCCCTCGAAGGCGGCTGGTAATGAATGTGGAGTTTGTGGTTGTTGACCTGTGGCTAGCTCAAATGGTGTCCGCCCCGTGGACTCACTCCGCTGTAAGTTATAAGAGAATTGGGCGATGTCTAGGAGCCTTGCCCAATCTTTCTGATGTGCGCTTACATAATGCCTCAGGTAGCATTCTAGTAAGGCATTGACCCGTTCCGTTTGTCCATCTGTCTGTGGGTGGAAACTAGTGGAAAAGTGCAGCTCCGTGCCAAGTATGTCGAACAACTCTCTCCAAAAGTTTCCAGTAAAACGGGGGTCTCGATCACTGATAATATGCCTTGGTAAGCCCCAATACTTCACCACGTTCTTAAAGAATAGCTTGGCGGCTTCCTTAGCAGTGCAACCTGGTGAGGCGGGCATGAAGGTGGCATATTTGGAAAATCTATCCACGACCACCATAATAGTACCATAACCGTCGGACTTCGGTAGGCAAGTGATAAAGTCCATAGTCACGCTCTCCCATGGACGCTCTGCAACTGGTAATGGCTCCAAAAGTCCTCCGGGTTGTTTTTGTTCAACCTTGTCCTGTTGACAGACAAGACAAGTCTGCACATAGCACTCTATGTCATCTCGCATGTGTGGCCAATAGTAGACTGACTCAACCAAGGCCCTAGTGCGACGTTGGCCTGGATGACCAGCCCACATTGTATCATGACTCTCCCTTATTATCCGCCGTCTGATGTCTCCAAACTTAGGCACGTAGACCCGCCGACCCGTGGTAAGTAATAGGTCATCTTCTACCCAAAAACGTCTCGTCTTGCCCTGGTTGGCTAACTCGATAAGTTGTTTGGCTGCTGGATCATGTTGCATGCCTTCTTTTATAGCCTCACGAATGTCCCAAGTTGCTGAAGTGATGGCAGCAAGCTCGGCTTTCCGGCTCAAGGCATCAGCTACAACATTACCTTTGCCCGGCTTGTACTCTAGCACATAATCAAACTCGGCCAAGAAGTCTTGCCACCTAGCCTGTTTTGGCGTGAGCTTCTTCTGCGTCTGAAAGTAGCTAGTAGCCACATTGTCGGTCTTGACCACGAACCTCGACCCGAGCAGATAATGTCTCCATGTACGAAGGCAATGCACAATTGCAGTCATTTCCTTCTCTTGCACCGTGTAACGCCGCTCCGTCTCATTTAACTTGCGGCTCTCAAATGCTATGGGATGCTTATCCTGCATCAGGACACCCCCAATGGCGAAGTCTGAGGCATCTGTGTGTACCTCAAATGTCTTAGCAAAGTCAGGTAGTGCCAAGACTGGCTCCTTTGTTATAGCTGCCTTAAGGCCTTCAAAGGCCTTTTGACAATGCTCTGTCCAAACCCATGGATTGTTCTTCTTTAGCAACTCGGTCAATGGTGCGGCCTTTGCTGAGTAGCCACTGATGAACCGACGATAGTAGTTAACAAGGCCAAGGAAGGATCTCAACTCAGTTACCTTTGAAGGTGCCTCCCACTCCTGGATAGCACGTACCTTAGCCTCGTCCATGCGTAGCTCGCCATTGCTAATGACATGGCCCAAGAAGTGCACCTTTGATTGTGCAAACTCGCACTTTTCCTTCTTGATGTATAGCTCGTTCTCCCGCAAGACTTGGAAAACTTTCCTTAAATGTTCCATGTGTTCCTCCAAGTTGTTGCTGTAGATGACTATGTCATCTAGGTAGACTACCACGAACTGATCAAGGTAGGGATGAAAAATCTTATTCATAAGAGTGCAAAATGTGGCCGGTGCATTGGTTAGGCCGAAGGGCATCACCAACCACTCAAAGGCTCCATATCTTGTCACACATGCTGTCTTTGGCTCATCCCCTTCAGCAATGCGTACCTGGTAGTAGCCCTTTCGAAGATCCACCTTGGTAAAGTACTTGGCTTGCCCAAGTCTATCGAACAAGTCAGCAATGAGCGGGATCGGGTACTTATTCTTCACTGTAACCTTATTAAGTGCTCGGTAGTCTATGCACAAGCGCAACGATCCATCCTTCTTCTTCTGGAACAATACCGGTGCGCCGAAAGGTGCCTTTGATGGGCGAATGTGACCAGCATCCAGCAACTCTTTCAATTGTTTCTTGAGCTCCTCTAGTTCGGGCGATGCCATACGATATGGGGCAAATGCAGGTGGCTTAGCCCCTGGCTCCAACTCAATCTTGTGATCCACCTCTCGCCTAGGCGGCAAGTGCTTAGGCAACTCCTCGGGCATGACATCTTTGTTTTCCTCAAGCAGCTTCTCTATGCAAGGCGGCAATGTCTCTTGAAAACTCTTGTCTTCTTCTAGACTTGTAATGGTTGCCACGAATGTTGGCTCCCCCTTCTTGATCCCCTTGACAATCTGCATAGCTGAGATTTGTGCTTGGATTTGTCCGTGTGGCATAGTCATTGTAGGTACCATGCAAGCTCCTTCTCGCTCCATAACCAAAAGACGTTGGAGGTAGGGGTCGATCAAAGTATGACAATGTCTAAAGAACTCTTGCCCCAGTATGATGTCAAATATATCCATAGCGGTTACGGTAAAGTTTGTCATACCTTTCCAAGTTCCCAATTTGACACCTACTCCATTAGCTATCCCGCGAGCATTTTGTACCTCGGCATTCACGGTCTTGACGCGAGAGTTGGTTGGGGCAAGCTTCAATTCTAGTCTCTTTGCCGCAGCCTCAGTCACAAAATTATGAGTTGCTCCAGTATCCACCATTGCACGAGCGGGCTTGTTGTTGATGGTGAGATCCACGTACTGATTGCCACTCTCGGTAGGTTGGATAGCTTGCTTTGTGACAGCACCACATAATCCGATCATACCTAGCTGTGCAGTTCCCGAACTCTCTCCTTGCGGCTGCTCCTTTCGTTCACGGACTATGGCGCTGAGGCTCTTTAGGTCGGGACAATTCCTAAAGCCGTGCGGCCCTCCGCATATGTAGCATCCCTTTTTCTCGGCCTGTGCCTTCTTCTCGGCGTAACCCTGACGACCACTCGACTTTTTGGAATCTTGAGTCTTGGAGTATTGTTGATGTATCTCCTTGCCTTTGCCACGATCTCCCCCACCTTTGACATTGTTAACTTTTGACTCCTTGCCATTGCCTTTGTCGTGCTTGTCATGCCTGAAATCCATCAATGATTCGGCCTCTACTATAGCTTGGTCTATATCAGTGACTTGTCGGCGTTGCAACTCCTGCTTAGCCCAATTTTGCAACCCGTCCATGAAGTGGAACAACAAGTCATCGTTGGTCAGGTTGGGGATTTGAAGCATAAGGGTAGTGAAATCCTTGACATAGTTACGTATGCTCCCTGTTTGCTTCAATTCCCTAAGCTTGCGCCTTGCCTCGTACAAGACATTGTTTGGAAAGAATTGTCGCTTGAACTCGGCTTTGAACTGATCCCATGTGTTAATAGTACATAGACCTTTATCCGCGTCCGCCATCTTCCTTCTCCACCAAAGCATGGCAGTCTCTGAGAGGTACAATACCGCAGTGTTGATCTTGGCCTCGTCGTCCCTCACTTTGCCGTGCCTGAAGCAGTTCTCCAAGTGCCAAAGGAAATTTTCCACTTCTTGTGCGTCACGAACACCTTTGAACATCGGTGGTTTGGGAGCATCGATCTTGGTCTCTCTCGTCACCATAACATTGCTGGCTACCTCGGTCACGCCAGCATTGACATGCTCCTCGAGTGAATCTATCTTTTCCTTCATAGCATCGATAGTACTCAAAGCCTCCATGAGTCTGCATTCTAAGGCAGTGATGGTTTGCCTTAGTTCCATCTCGGTCTGTGTACGTCCCTCCAAGTCATTTCGGATACTCTCAATCTCTTCAAGAGTGTGCCCTTCAAGAACGCTAAGGGTGCCTTCCACCTTCCCCAAGCGTTGGCCAAAAATCTCCACGGCGTCCATCCCCGCATTCATCCTCATCACCCACTCTTTACCGAGCGAGACGTCCTCGGGCAGGACCTCCACTTCATCCTCGCTCGCCTCAGTGGCAGATGATCCTTGGGATGTAAGCCCTTTGTTTGACACAACCTCGGGTGGTACCTCCGGGATCTTGTTGGTGGCATTCCTCTTTTTCCCACGGCCGCTCTTGCCGGCAACGTCCTGGATGACGTTGGCTTGGGTGTTGGCAGCGTTAATTTCTCCGTCGTTCGCCATTCCCTTAGTTGAAACCTCGCTCTGATACCACGTTGTCACGTCCTCAGTTCTTAACTAAGTACACGTGCGGCACTTGACAACTTGCTCACGATCTTGCACAACTTGCTCACGTTCTTGCTATGCCAAGTCAGCCTTACTACACTCAAGATCGCTAAGAGAATGGAAGAAAGAACACAAGAGAATTGCTAAAGGAAGCTTTGTATTAGAGAGAACTTGAATTTTTTGCTTGATTGATGAATTACAAATGAATGCCCCCTATTTATACTAATCACCTAGGGACTAGTATGTAAATAATAATTGTTCTACAAGTCCTTCCATATTTACAAATAAGTCCATTCTCTAGAATTCTCTACAAGACTAGAATATTCCAAGGACTTTCCTAGAAAATCCATAGGATTCTAAGGTCTTCCATGAGAAATCTCCATATTTCTCTAGAACCTTCCTACAAGTGCATAAATATCTAGAGCTTCCCAAGGAAATTCTCCATAGTTCTAGAATATTCTACCAAGATTTAGTCCCAAATTTATGTAACACATCCATGTGGCAAAAATATATGCCAAGTGTCACCTATGTGGCGTGATGACATGGCAGGTCATCACACTCTCCCCCACCTAATATTGCGACGACCGCGGCGCAATGCTGTTGCATAAACTCTCGGATCTTATCTTTGAATTGCCACAAGTCCTCATATCATTCCCACGTGGCCTCCTCCGGTGATTGCCCTTTCCAATGGACGAGGAACATAGCGGTGGCTTTTTGCCCTTGTTTTCGCCTGGCTTGGTAATCTATGATAGCCTCAATCTCCCGATCATGCGAGGCGGTGATAGTCATTGGCGCTCGACTTGATTGGCCCCTACTAGGATCATCCTTATCTTCATGATATGGCTTAAGCA
The DNA here is from genome assembly GCA_026770625.1 of Nicotiana glauca. Classification (NCBI taxonomy): domain Eukaryota; kingdom Viridiplantae; phylum Streptophyta; class Magnoliopsida; order Solanales; family Solanaceae; genus Nicotiana; species Nicotiana glauca. The sequence goes on from MU693337.1 coordinate 39,762, forward strand.
TGCTCGCATGGAAAACAGGGTAGATCTTAAGATACGACGGCATGTCAAGCTTGTATGAGATCTTGCCTATCTTGGCGACGATCTTAAATGGCCCCTCATACTTGCGAATTAAATTCTGATGCATGCCCCGTAGTGCCTTGAATTGCCTTGGGTTAAACTTCACCATGACCATGTCCCCAACCCTATAATCTGTGGGACGCCGCTTACGGTCCGCAAATTTCTTCATCTTCTTAGCTGCCTTATCCAAGTAGGACTTAGCAGTGTCGAGCTGCTCCTCCCATCCTTTAGCCATATGATAAGCCCCCAAACTTTTTCCCTCGAAGGCGGCTGGTAATGAATGTGGAGTTTGTGGTTGTTGACCTGTGGCTAGCTCAAATGGTGTCCGCCCCGTGGACTCACTCCGCTGTAAGTTATAAGAGAATTGGGCGATGTCTAGGAGCCTTGCCCAATCTTTCTGGTGCGCACTTACATAATGCCTCAAGTAGCATTCCAGTAAGGCATTGACCCGTTCCGTTTGTCCATCCGTCTGTGGGTGGAAACTAGTAGAAAAGTGCAGTTCCGTGCCTAGTATGTCGAACAACTCTCTCCAAAAGTTCCCAGTGAAGCGGGGGTCTCGATCACTGATGATATGCCTTGGTAAGCCCCAATACTTTACCACGTTCTTAAAGAATAACTTGGCGGCTTCCTTAGCTGTGCAACCCGGTGAGGCGGGCATGAAAGTGGCATATTTGGAAAATCTATCCACGACCACCATAATAGTACCATAACCGTCGGACTTCGGTAGGCAAGTGATAAAGTCCATAGTCACGCTCTCCCATGGACGCTCTGCAACTGGTAATGGCTCCAAAAGTCCTCCGGGTTGTTTTTGTTCAACCTTGTCCTGTTGACAGACAAGACAAGTCTGCACATAGCACTCTATGTCATCTCGCATGTGTGGCCAATAGTAGACTGACTCAACCAAGGCCCTAGTGCGACGTTGGCCTGGATGACCAGCCCACATTGTATCATGACTCTCCCTTATTATCCGCCGTCTGGTGTCTCCAAACTTAGGCACGTAGACCCGTCGACCCGTGGTAAGTAATAGGTCATCTTCTACCCAAAAACGTCTCGTCTTGCCCTGGTTGGATAACTCGATAAGTTGTTTGGCTGCTGGATCATGTTGCATGCCTTCTTTTATTGCCTCACGAATGTCCCAAGTTGCTGAAGTGATGGTAGCAAGCTCGGCCTTTCGACTCAAGGCATCAGCTACAACATTACCTTTGCCCGGCTTGTACTCTAGCATATAATCAAACTCAGCTAAGAAGTCTTGCCACCTAGCCTGTTTTTGGTGTGAGCTTCTTCTGCGTCTGAAAGTAGCTAGTAGACATATTATCGGTCTTGACCACGAACCTCGACCTGAGCAGATAATGTCTCCATGTACGAAGGCAATGCACAATTGCAGTCATTTCCTTCTCTTGTACCGTGTAATACCGCTCCGTCTCATTTAACTTACGGCTCTCAAATGCTATGGGATGCTTATCCTGCATCAGGACACCCCCAATGGCGAAGTCTGAGGTATCTGTGTGCACCTCAAATGTCTTGGCAAATTTAGGTAATGCCAAGACTGGCTCCTCTGTTACAGCTGCCTTAAGGCCTTCAAACGCCTTTTTACAATGCTCCGTCCAAACCCATGGATTGTTCTTCTTTAGCAACTCGGTCAATGGTGCGGCCTTTGCTGAGTAGCCACTGATGAACCGACGGTAGTAGTTAACAAGGCCAAGGAAGGATCTTAACTCCGTTACCTTTGTAGGTGCTTCCCACTCCTGGATAGCACGTACCTTAGCCTCGTCCATGCGTAGCTCTCCATTGCTAATGACATGGCCCAAGAAGTGCACCTTTGATTGTGCGAACTCACATTTCTCCCTCTTGATGTATAGCTCGTTCTCCCGCAGGACTTGGAAAACCTTCCTTAAGTGCTCCATGTGCTCCTTCAAGGTGTTGCTATAGATGACTATGTCGTCTAGGTAGACTACCACGAACTGATCAAGGTAGGGATGAAAAATCTTGTTCATAAGGGTGCAAAATGTGGCCGGTGCATTGGTTAAGCCGAAGGGCATCACCAACCACTCAAAGGCTCCATATCTCGTCACACATGCTGTCTTAGGCTCATCTCCTTCCGCAATGCGAACCTGGTAGTAGCCCTTTCGAAGATCCACCTTGGTAAAGTACTTGGCTTGCCCAAGTCTATCGAACAAGTCAGCAATAAGCGGGATCGGGTACTTATTCTTCACGGTGACCTTATTAAGTGCTCGGTAGTCTATGCACAAGCGCAACGATCCATCCTTCTTCTTCTGGAATAATACTGGTGCGCCAAAAGGTGCCTTTGAGGAGCGAATGTGACCAGCATCTAGAAGCTCTTTCAATTGTTTCCTGAGCTCTTCTAGCTCGGGAAGTGCCATGCGATATGGGGCAAATGCGGGTGGCTTAGATCCTGGCTCCAACTTAATCTTGTGATCCACCTCTCTCCTAGGCGGCAAGTGCTTAGGCAACTCCTCGGGCATGACATCTTTGTTTTTCTCAAGCAACTTCTCTATGCAAAGCGGCACTGTCTCTTGAAAATTCTTGTCTTCCTCTAGACTTGCAATGGTTGCCACGAATGTTGGCTCCCCCTTCTTGATCCCCTTGACGACCTGCATAGCTGAGAGTTGTGCTTGGATCTGTCCGTGTGGCATAGTCACCGTAGGTACCATGCAAGCTCCTTCT
>MU693337.1:45482-59825 GCA_026770625.1 Nicotiana glauca
CATATTTACAAATAAGTCCATTCTCTAGAATATTCTACAAGCCTAGAAGATTCTAAGGACTTTCCTAGAAAATCCATAGGATTCTAAGGTCTTCCATGAGAAATCTCCATATTTCTCTAGAACCTTCCTACAAGTGCATAAATATCTAGAGATTCCCAAGGAAATTCTCCATAGTTCTAGAATATTCTACCAAGATTTAGTCCCAAACTTATGTAACCCTTCCATGTGGCAAAAATATGTGCCAAGTGGCACCTATGTGGCATGATGACATGGCAGGTCATCACAACAGTCTACAGTTATCTATGATCCAGTCTTTAAGATGTTAAAGAAGGATGCCGCCACCAAATGGACCGATGACTGCCAGAATGCTTTCGACAAAATCAAGGAATACCTATCAACACCACCTGTCTTGGTCCCGCCCGAGCCAGGTAGACACCTACTACTCTACATCGCAGTACTAGATGGTGTCTTCGGTTGCGTCTTGGGGCGGCTTAACAAAACAGGGAGAAAGGAATAGGCCATTTACTATCTCAGAAAGAAATTCACTTTGTACGAGGCCCGTTATTCTCTATTAGAGAGCACCCATTGTGCTTTGACTTGGGTGGCCCAGAAGCTGAGACATTACTTCTATGCCTACACTACATATCTCATATCAAGGATGGATCCTTTGAAGTGCATCTTTCAGAAGCCCATTCCAACTGGCAAGCTGGCCAAGTGGCAAATCCTGTTGAGTGAATTCGACATTGTCTATATAACTCAGAAGGAAATCAAGGAACATGCACTAGCAGATCACCTTGCAGAAAATCCCGTAGATGAAGAATACGAACCCCTAAAAACGTATTTTTGTAAAGAAGAGGTATCATTCGTAGGAGAAGACATTGCAGAACCCTATGACGATTGGAGAATGTTTTTCGATGGAGCAGCAAATTTCAAAGGAGTTGGCATATGAGCAGTTCTAGTATCAAAAACTGGTCAACATTATCCAGTGTCGCCAAGCTCAGGTTCCCATGCACCAAGAACATGACCGAATATGAAGCCTGCATCCTAGGGCTCAAGATGGCCATTGACATGAACGTACAAGAGTTGCTAGTAATTGGAGATTCAGACTTACTCATACATCAGGTCCGAGAAGAATGGGCAACCAAGAACTCTAAGATACTTTCATACCTACATCATGTACAGGAGTTAAGGAAGAGGTTCACAAAGACAGAATTCCGACATGTTCCCAGAATCCAGAATGAATTCGCCGATGCATTGACTACCCTGTCATCCACGATACAACATCCCGATAAGAACTTCATTGACCCTATATCGGTGAAAATTCATGATCAACCAGCTTACTGTGCCCATGTGGAGGAGGAAGCAGACGGAAAACCTTGTTTCCATGATATCAAGGAATATTTGGCGAAAGGAGATTACCCGGAGCTTTCCAATCATACTCAGAAATGCACACTGTGGAGACTGTCCAACAACTTCTTTCACAGTGGAGGAATCCTGTATAGGAGAACTCCTGATCTAGGACTACTAAGGTGTGTCGACGCAAAGGAAGCATCCAAACTGCTAGAAGAAATCCATGATGGGACATGCGGTCCACATACGAACGATTTTGTCTTAGCAAAGAAGATACTCTGAGCTGGTTACTTTTGGGTGACTATGGAGATGGCCTGCATCCAGTATGTCCAAAAATGCTACCGCTGTCAGATACATGCAGACAGGATAAAGGAACCTCCAAATGATCTTAATACAACAAGCTCACCATGGCCTTTTGCTGCCTGGGGAATGGACGCTATTGGACCAATCGAGCCTACCGCTTCTAATTTATCCTAGTGGCAATTGACTATTTCACCAAGTAGGTTGAAGTAGCGTCTTACAAAGCAGTGACTAAGAAAGTCATGACAAACTTTATTCGGGACCGCGTTGTTTGCCGATTCGGAATTCCAGAGTCAATAATTACTAATAATGGTTCCAATCTCAACAACGACTTGATGAGAGTCATGTGTGAAACCTTCAAGATCAGACACAAGAATTCTACAGCTTACAGGCCTCAGATGAATAGAGTTGTATAAGCCACCAACAAGAACATCAAGAAGATATTGAGAAAAATGATAGAGAAGCATAAGCAATGGCACGAAAAGAACAAGAGCATCAAGAAGATATTGACAAAAATGATAGAGAAACGTAAGCAATGGCACGATAAGCTATCATTTGCTCTGTTGGGATATCGCACCACAATCCGTACATCAACTGGGGCAACCCCCTATATACTGGTTTATGGTACAGAAGCCGTCATTCCTGCCGAAGTAGAAATTCCTTCCTTAAGAATCATACAGGAAGCGGAGCTCGACGATACAGAATGGGTGAAGAGTCGTTATGAACAATTGGCTCTTATAGATGGAAAGAGAATGAATGTAGTTTGCCATGATCAGTTCTATCAGAACAGAATGTCCAGAGCCTTCAATAAAAGAGTCAGGCCAAGACAGTTCACACCGAGGCAACTGGTGTTAAAGAAAATTTTCCCGCATCAAGATGAAGCCAAAGGGAAGTTCTCTCCCAACTGGCAGGGTCTGTGAGCACGTGATTTTTTCCCTATATTAATTACTCCCATAGATTCAAGAAAATAATTTTCTCCCATTATTTGCAATTTTGTAGATTTTATTGTATTTTTGTCGACTGTTTGCATTTGTTTGTGCACATTTATTTTGTTTAATTCATAAAAATACAAAAATATGTTGTATTTGCATTTAGGATCTAATTTTATATTTTTTAGATTAATTAGCAAATTAGTTGTTTTATAAGAAATGGAAAAACCACAAAAATAACTTATTTTTGCAATTTTTAATTTGAATTTCGAATTTTGGGAGTTTTTCTTTTAATTTAGTATTTAATTATTTGTGGTAATTGTTATTTAGATTTAGTTAATTTAATTTGATAGAATAATTTGATTAGGAATTAATTTAGGTTTATTTTTAATTTTAATTTAAAAGAAATTAGAAAAAAGGAAATGAAAAGAAAAAGAAAAATTGAAGAAGGGAAGCTGATTTTGGGACATTTATGTTAAGTCTCCCGGCCCAAGTGTTTTGGCCCAGACCCGCTCCATATCCGATCCAGTGTCTTTTAGACCAAACGACGCCGTCTCCCCAAGTCATCAATTTGAGTTGTTGATCCCATGTGATCAGACGGCTAGGAACTGGAGTTCATTATGTATATATCAATCGAAACCAAGCCCCCCCCAAATTCTCACCCTCTCAGTCTTTATTGTCTCCTTCAACAAGGAACCCTAGAGCCCACCACCCTAAAACCCACCACCATCTCTGGTGGCGACAACGCCATAGACCACTCCAATCCTCACCAAACTAATACCCTAGAACCCTCTTCGTCCCCTTATCCCAAATCTCCAGTCCTTTACCCTTGAATCATGGCCTATCTCGTCGAATCTTAAATCTGAAAACCAGGGGTCAAACCTTAATTCCACCAAATCAGACCCAAACACTCACCATTTCTTTCTCTTCCCAAAACCTAAAGTTAATCCCTTCAAATCCTTTTCAAACCTCACAGAGATCAAATCCGGGCGGGCATGAATGGGTGTCTAAAATGATTTGAGCCGGAAAAAGGTGTCCCTTGTCTTTTCTCAAATGGGAACATTCATTTGACACCTCTTTTCGAATTTAAATAGAAGAATACGGGTCTAGATGAGCAACTGGACATCCATGGTTAGGTATTCAATTCCTTTTTCCTTTCTTCTATCTTCTTCTATTCTTTCTGTTGACTGGAAATGAAATGGGTAATTAGTGTTATTTTTAGTCAGTTATTTTAGGTTTGAAGTCATAAGTTTGCCGTAGAGCCGTTAATTCTCCAATTTTAGTTAATCATGGTTTAGTTTGGTTTAAATAGTCAGCATAATAGTTTATTTGATTTGATTGCTCATTGACTGCCTCTTTTGATCAATAATAGGTCCCAGTTAGTTAAGTGTATTTGTTTGCAAACAATTGGATTCGAGTGCCTCTTTTGAAGTCCATTGTTTTAATTCAGGGTTTGTTTACTGAAATTTCTGTTTGACTCCAGTCCTTGATGTATTGAGATTCAATCTGGGTTGTTAGTACATTAGCCCATGGGTTGGGTTGGATCTTGGGTTAACTTGACACAAGAGTAACTTCTTGAAAGTAAAAAATAGGGGAATTAATTGGTAAATTGGGGAATTTAGGTAGGAAATCTCTCTGTAACTGAAATAGGAAGCTTCCCAGAAGCTGACCTGAGGACTAAAATGAAAATTGATTTTTGAACTGAGGATGTTTTAGCAAAAATAGATTTTGGAAAAGGATTAAAGAGCAAATTTTGAAATCCTTACTGTTGCCCTAACACCCCTGTATAAAAGCCCCATTTACTGAATTTTTAAAAGGGAGATCAGACCTGGAGAAATCAGAGGCAGCTAAAAGAAAATATTCAACACTGAAAAGGTCTGAAAATCAGAAGAAAAACACAAAAACAACACCACAAAACACTGTTTGATTGGAGCATTGTAAGTCATTCTTTGGGTTTTCAAAAGTTTGAAGTAATTTTAGACTCTTTTTAGGATCGAAATGGTTTGAACAAGCTGAATCTTGATGTTGTTAATCTACTGAAGTTCACTTTCTGTTGTTGTTGATCCTTCACTCTTCGTATGTTATTTGCTTTTCCAGGCATATGTTCTTTAATTCTACCTAATGTAAAGCTTGCTTCAAGTTTGATATGGAAATCTGGAGCTTTGGAGCCTAATGTCAACCTGTTCTTTTGTTGTAGTGTAGCTTTTTTTTTAAATCATGAGTTATATGGTGCATGTTCTCCTTTTCTGCTGGTTGGTGATAGTATCCTTTGAGGGCTGAATTTGGTTTGGAGTTAGCCAGAGACTCAATTTTCTATTAAATGTCTCATAGTTAAATTTAGTCATATCTTGGGTTTATGGTTCTGAACTATCATGAAAGTTTGATTAATAGTAGGTCTAGTCAAGTTTAGTCATATCTTAGGTTCTCTTTGCTTTGAATCTTAATCGAAGCTGTTGTCAGCTTGTTTCAAATGCTGAATTTGAATTTTGTTTGAGTATAAAAGACTCTAGAGTGCTTTAGACCTGGTGGAACATGTAATAATTAAGGACTCTAATTTTTAGGTTAAATTAGTTGAAACTATTTGGATTTTCATTTGTGTTTTTTTATAGCAGTAAGTTTAAACGTAGGGCAAATCAGATAATTGGTCTAATGAATTTGGTTTAAGTTTGTTTTCCTAGTAACTTTGCTCAAATTTGCATTTGTATGGCTTGAAACATGGTTCAGTGTTTTCATAATTCATCACTGGTTCTTCTTTTATGTGTGTTATGAGCTCTTTGAATTTCCAAAAGGGGATTTTCAAGTGAACTGAGTTCGATTTCAGACTTGACAATTCCCAGACCTAAGTTAGTTCGTGTTTGGTTTTCTCTCCTCTTCTTTAAGAATTTCGAGTCATGTATGATCCAGTTAAACATGTTGGTTTGAATCAGATACTGCATGAGTTTATGATCATTAAGTTTTGATATCAAATGATCGGTATTTTGGGCAAATGCTTATTAACATGATTAGGAGTTCCACTTTGCCATAAAGTACATGTATTGTTCTCCGAATGTGATTTTCATGAATTTAATGTATGTTAATATTTGGTTTAAAGTGGAAAATGGTATAGAAGATGTAATACTCTCAAATATAACAGCATTGGGTTGGCCATCAACAGGGATCTATATGCACTGAGCTTCCCCGTTTGTGTTAAGCTTTTAATTTGGGCCTCATGGTGAGCCCAATCATGCCTCCTTGCTTGTCATGGCAATTAGCTATCGTGCATCAGGCCAGGCCCAAGCTCTGAAATGGAAACAGAGTAGACTTCACTTAGTCTTAGCCTTTAGATTCACAATTCGAATTCATATGTAGTTTAGAAGTAGCTATGATTCCTTTAGCCTTATTTAATTAATAGATACTTGTAGTTGATTCGAGGCGTGCCATGCCAAATAAAATCTTAAAAATGCATGGCCCTCATTTAATTAATATTTGAATCCTTAGAAATCGAGGTGATCCATTTAGTAGAATTTTCTATGGCCCTCGCAAAGTTACAAGTGCGTGGTTGCTTTAGGCGTGCCATTAAAAATTACTTTTCTAAACTCGGGTACGTATTTATGTGACCTAAATCCAAATCTCAACAACGTTAGATAAAATGTGTTGTGGACTGCAGGTGCATTTATGTGACGTGATTCAAGACGCATTATATGTGAAATTGAATCTTTCAAAAAAATATTTAAATAAAAATGGTTATAAAGTTAAAATTACACCATAGGCTAAAACATGTATTAAAATAATATAATAGGCCAATTATGACAGTTGAGCGACTGTGCTAGAACCACAAAATCCGAGAATGCTTAATACCTTCTCCCGGGTTAATAGAATTCCTTACCTGAATTTCTGTGTTCGCGGACTGTAAAATAGAGTCAATCTTTTCCTCGATTCGGGATTTTAAACCGGTGAGTTGGGACACCATAAAATATCCCAAGTGACAACTCTGAATTTAATAAATAAATAATCTCATTTCGATTGTCACTTTAAATTGAAAAAAACTCCCTTATATACCTCTTCTGGGGGTAGGAAAAAGAAGGTGTGACAGGGTCCATACATGGTTCACCGGGTTCTGATGGGAGGAGCCCTCATACTCGCAGAAATGGACGGAGAAGTCTGGCCGAAGCCAATCAAGTCAGATGCAGTCAAACGTTACTACATGTAATTTATATGTTTTCCTATATGATGTAATTGAACTACGCCTGACCTGATTCCCTTTTAAGAGGGGATACGTAGGCAGCCTTAGGGGTTCGATCACAATTCAATAAAATTTTCATTCCCCCCCACCCCCCCGTAATTGGAAACTGGGGCAGAATTTTGAGGAGGACCCTCAAAATTTTGAAGCGATTTCAGCCGATCATCACAAGCAACCGTCAGAAGCATCAGCCCATTAACTGGGGCAGAATTGTGAGGAGGACCCTCAAAATTCCGTAGCAAGAGAGGGCGCAATGTCTTGAGCCACATCACATTCGTCGGTTCATCTAAAAAATTGTTTCTTAATTGTATACTTATGCCATATTTTTACAAATTCATGCATGTTTATTATTGAAAGTGCCTTGTTTAGCAACGCTACCCCCAATGATACATACCACATCACCAGATCAAAGCCGAACATGTCAAGCAAAGCCAGTAAGGATACGAACTAACCTCCCCCTCTACAAAACTCACGATTTTTCTTTAGGTGCAGGCACTTGGATTGCGAAAGCATCTGACATACTATACACTCACGAGACAAACATTGTTCAGGAATACAACTCTTAGAACTGTTACACTTACCAACATTTGCTATCCATACGCACCAGTGGCATTCTGTATGTTACGATGTCCCCAGCAGTCACGATACTGCAATCTTCTATCAGCTAAGAAAACTCTATTACCACTTGCCCTTTTATTTCTCGCATAAGGCTACCATTCTGCCTTTCGAGACTAAACGATGTCTCCATCTATATTTCTACATTGCATAAGGCTACCATTCTGCCTTCCGAGACTAAACGTTGTATCCATTTGCATTTTGGCATTGCATAAAGCTGCCATTCTGCCTTCCGAGACTAAACGTTGTCTCCATCCGCATTTCTGCATTGCATAAGGCTACCATTTTATCTTCCGAGACTAAATGTTGTCTCTATCTGCATTTGCACGGTTGAAAGATCGCCACCTCTGCACTTGCACGGCTCAAATATCGCCACCTCTACCTTTGCATGGCTGAAAGATCGCCACCTCTACATTTGCATGGCTGAAAGATCGCCACCTCTACATTTGCATGGCTGAAAGATCGCCGCCTTATTTATATTTGCATGGTTGAAAGATAGTCGCCTTATTTACACTTGCATGGCTAAATATCGCCGCCTTATTTACACTAGCATGGTTGAAAGATCGCCGCCTTATTTACACTTGCATGGCTTAAAAATCACCATCTGTTGCATCTCATGGGCTAAAAGATCGCCAAATATCGCATCTCATGGGCTGAAAGATCGCCAAATTATCCGAAGGTGTCATTTTTCCGAGACACCATTTTCATAGCCCGAGAACACCATGTCATGGCCTGAGGACCCCTTTTAATCTTTTGCATAGCATTATTCAAAGTAATCATGGTTCGGAGGCACTATCCTCATAGTCGGAGAGCATCATTTCATGGCCCGCAAATCCTTTATCACACGCTTTATGGCCCAGGACATCATGGTCTAAGGACGTCATTCTAACCGTCCGAAGACAATCCTCATGGTCCTACGGGAAATTGCATCATACTTAATTTACGCACAATATATTCTTGTATTTCTTATTTATAGTTAAACTGGCGAGCAACGACCGTCTAGGCAGGATCTATACCGCTCCAGTTCGTGCAGCCATGTCACCTTAACCATCCCCGTCCTGAATATTGCGTCCGTTCTTGAAAAGTCTCCATCGGCATACTCCGCCGACGGATCCTGAACTACATGTGGCCTAGTTCCTATATAACCAGGGATATGTAGGCAGCTCAGAAGTCAGGACACAGCCTAAGCCTCCTCGAACCATTTCGTACGGTCAAAATTGGTCATCATATCTTTTCCTGATAACTCTTTCATCCTTCCCGGGTAAAGATGGACAGCTGTTGATACACAATTTTTTCTTATATATTTGTAATATACAAAATACTTTCAAAATAATATGTTCATGCGTATGTAAGCATGCTCAAATGTTTTACTATTTTTTCCTTAATTTTTAAAGATTTTTAATCACTTTATCGCCCTATTTAATCCGTATAAATCCAATAATTACTTTCCAAAATTATCATTTTTGATGATTCATTTATTTGATTTTCATATTTATATTAAAATATGGCTAATATTATTTTTGCATATTTTTACAAGGTCATTTCGTATTTTTAAAGTTAAATTGTATGTAGTTACAATATTAGACTTTTTTAGGATTAATTACGTTTATATTCATAAAATTAGGTCTAGTATTTTTAAATAGTTAATTATATGCCATTAATAATTTTAGTACCCTTAATTTATTTCTAGGAATTACTTTACAATTTTTAAAAATCAAAGAGGAAAAATGGCTATTTAAATAACCCCATTTGTATTTCAATTATAACTAGTTCAAACCCCAATCCCAGCCCAATTTCGAATTAAATACCCGACCCAAATCCAAAATCTGCCTACCTGACCCAAAGACCCACTAAATCCTGATCGTTGATATTTTAGATCAACGATCCTCATAATTCCTTTCCTTTTTTAATTCAACAACCCGCCAAACCCTATCCATTCTCTTATTTCAGCCGCCCTTGAATTCCCTTCTCCCTCAATTCTATCTGAGACTCCATCAAACCCTATCTGCCGCCATCAAATTCCAACCCTAAAACCTCCCAAATCCATGTCTTCCAAGGTCATTGGAGGCCTGTATCCACCTCCCATGACTTCTAAGTGTTCAATTATTATGGTTTCACGGCTAGATCTTGAAAGAGCTTGGTCTAGACCTTGGTCAATTCCGGTTTACGGTTATTCTCTGGTCGTCTCTGACCTTTCTCTGGCTAGCCATGATTGTTCGAGTCTGACTCTTGACTCTCTTGCTTAAATCGATGATTTTCAAAGCCTTTCTCACCACTTGGGGTTCCTCTGGAACCCAAACCTTCAAGGTTCTCTCGATTCCTCTTAGATTTGTTTCAAACCTATGTCTGCTCAGAACTTTTAAGCGTTTTTCTTGAAGTTTCTTTTAAAGCTCCGCTTTCAAAGCTCCTTATCTTTTTTATTAAGGTGTATGTTAAGTTATTTCGAAACCTTTCTTTGATTTTTTGATATGTTTTGTTGTGTTTGCTCGTATTATCCTTCTTCCTGAGTTTGCATGTTAAGACCCCTAATTTCTTTTGACTGTTTATTAAGCGAATGTTTGTTTGCCTGAGTTTTTGTCCGATCTGTTTGTTTATCCTCTTTTTAAAATCCTTCTATTGTTGAAAATCTTATAGTTTTAGGTCTGATACTATTTGTTTAATTGTAGAAGTTCTTTTCGAAATCTCTTGATACCTTTATGCAATTCTTCTGATTCTGGGTTTCTGTCTTCTCTTTAACCTCGCCTATATTGAAAGCCCTAATTCTTTTAGGTTTTTTCATTTGATTTTGTGACTGGCCTGCTCTTGTTTGAGTTTTTGTGACTATCTCACTTCAAATGTGTTTCTACTAAGTTCCTTATGCCTAACTTACATTAGCTCTATGTGCGTGTGTTCGTCTTGAATGGTCAATACTTGACCCTTTGCTTGCTATGTTTGGTTACTCACATCTCTCTCTATTTATATGTTAAAAACATGACTCATGACTCTCTCTTGGATTGACTCTGAGCTCCCTGTTTCTTGGCTTGATTTGAAAATTTCTCTTTAGACTTTCGATTCTCCTATTTAACTTGGTTTATTTGCTTATTCATGAGAACCTATGTTGCTCTCCTTAAATCAATAATTTTGAATCCTTGATTCCCTGATTTACCATATGCTGATTTTCGATTGTCTCGATATTCTGCAATTTTATTGTGTTTCTTACCTTATTTGGTTAACCAAGTATTGTACTAATTCTTCATTAGTTGTGTCCTTAATTGAACCCCTATGTACTTACCGCTAATTGTCTATTCTGTACATGATGCTCTATTTGATTTCTTTCTTTAAATATTTTTTGCCCCTTACTGTTGGTTGATTACCCCTTAATTAAAAGAGTATTTGCATTGATTTGATTATGATTAGTACTTGGTTCCATAATTACTATACAATTGTAACTCTTGCCTTATTTTACATGATTTTTGAACTACTATATATGCATACTCTCCAATTAACACACACACACGAGCACTTTTGATTCTAAACTCACACTTACACTCAAAATACTCTCTCATCCTTTACTACTTGTACTGTGGCCTGTTTAGCTGGCTGAAAGCCAAAGCTATATTTCAAAGTCATGTTGCCTTTCTTTACTACATTTTGCTTCTTTGAACTGGTATGTTCTAGTTAATTTTTTATCATCAACAACAACATGGTTACTTAATGTTCTTGCAATCTAGTCTGCCTACTCCTTGTATCTATTTCAGTACCTTTATTTAGCATGCTGTAATTTCTTTTCTCTTGTTTTGAATCAATGCATTATGAATCCTAAATCCCTACCCCAATCTGTTTGATAATTATGATTTGTTTGGGGCATGACAACATCGAATATTGTTGAACATGACTCAAACTTGGTCCTCCTAGGATCATTACCTCTATGATACCTTTATATGTGTGTGTTCTGGTTGATTTACAAGCATGACAGCATCCTTGTTGCTATGCATGCCCAAAATTGACTGATGCCTAAATATATAGGCCCTTGCAATGGATTCCCAATCCCCTGCCCCTTTGGTGTGAAATTATCAACTCTTTAAAGTATTAATGGCTATCTCCCGTCCCCTTTTTCCTTTCCTTTGTTCCCTCAGCTTTTAAAATAAGTTTATGCAATTCCACTCTCTCTAAGACTTAAGTCCTGCCCCCTCATGTGAGCCTTCCCTTGGGACCCATGAGCTCCCTCTGAACTTGGACACATGATGGCTGGCATTTTCACACTGCACTTGTCTCTATTATGGTAATTTGGGTGTGAGCACTGTCCGGAGTCCAATTGAGGCTTTTAGAGAATTCTGACACACTCAAGTTTGAGAAAGGCTTTGAAGCAATAGCATCTTAAGGCAGTTATTCCATAGTTCAGGGAGGAACCAAGAATCGAGCCTCCTCTAGTTATATCTTATGTATTTTGATATAATTTATTATTCCTGATTTGTAAAATAATTTGTAATGAACACTTAGGTTGGCTAGTGAAAAGGGTTGGGTATTTATACATGTCAAGGGTAGAACCATGCCTGTAGGACTATTTTGCCCATAGGGATTCTCAAATATCAGCAACACATAGAAATCATGCCCATAGGGATTCTCAAATATTCTGATTCGCTTCAGTTATAGTCAATGTTGGATATCATGCTCCTAGAGATTAAAATCGGTAATAATAGTACTATTACCTGCAGAATCCGTAACCAGTCTAATTTAATTTTTGTTCATTCTAAAGTTCTTTTTCAATAATCTGATTCCCTTGCTTGACAAGGTTTAGCAGGCTTGTATATAGGAATTTAAATAATTCGTTTAAGTTCTACTGTCTTACCACCTTTTGAACTAAGTATATATCATGCCTATAGGACCCCGTCTAAACGCTTAGGCAAACCTTTGGCAATATAAATATAATTGAACTCGTCTTTGTTATTTGTTTAAGTGTTACAATCAATAGGCAGGCGCAATTCTATTTCCTAACTGAGTCATGCAATAAGCCAGGCCTGCTGCAATATAACAATCTCTTCTTCCCTCAAGCATATTTTTTAGAATCAGACCTTACTCATTTGTTTAAGTCATACTATTGGATTGTTTGTGTTTGGAGAAGGTTTACTTGAGCCTTCTAGGTTTATGTGTTTCCCTTCTAATGTGCAATCTTTATATGTTTGATATGTCACCTTATAATTTTTTACCTTTGAAACCTCAAATAAGCCTAACATCCATTCCTTTTAGGATTAGTAGTCCTAAATGCCTCCGAGACTGATAGGAATGGGATGGGTAATAGCATGCAATAAGTAATCGAGACCAATTCGCGCTTTAATACCTTAATGTGGTGGGAAGGGTAGTTATGGATATGATGACCGGTGCATTAATACCACGTGTAGCCCCTCTCTTGAGGAGTGATTACCAGGTATTGCATTGATGTGATCTATATTTTTAATAAACCTAAGATCCTCTTCCTTTATTCATTATTCTCTTTTAGCATTGTAATTCCTTATTTAAAGATCAGCTCTTTTAATTATTCTTTCAAACTTTGTCTACTTCTGAACCATTATGTGTTGAAATCCTCGCTTATTTGAGCCTTATCTGCTTATATGTTAATTGCACCTCAAATTCACAATAATTGTCTGGCCGAAAACCACACTAGTGAATCATGAGGAGTGCCTAACACCTTCTCCTTGGGATAATTTCAGGCCCTTACCCAATCACTGATTATTCAAACAAGCTTAGAGTTGAATCTCTATTGGTGTCCTAATGCACCTTAATCATTAGGTGGCGACTCTTCAGATGCAAACCCAGTTCCCAAAAGGAACGAGTTATCCCTCTAAATGTCATAAACCCGATTTCGCGAGAAAAAGGGGGCGCGACAGCTTCCACCGCCCTCTCTACCAGAAAACTACTCCTATCATCAAACAATGATATAAATATTACTACTACCATTATCCCCACAACTAGGGGTGTTCATGGTTCGGTTTGGATCGATTTTTCTTTAAAAAGAAACCAAACTAAGTAAGTCGATTTTTCAAATATTAGAACTAAACCAATTAAGTCGATTTTTCTCGATTCGATTTATGTCAGTTTTTTTTTTCCGGTTATTTGTCGATTTTTTCTTAAATATAAGATATACATTATCAAACACATATTCCGGCGACCATATTTTCAATGTAATACTATCAAATCAATTGCCCTTTGAGAAACCTATTATTTACTAAAATATATTGATGATAATTGAATCAAATAGTAATGAATAATTTAAGGACTCAATTAAAAATATATTATTTTAATACGAAATGGATTCTTACACTAAACAAAATAAAAGTACCAATCAAACTAGAATGTAAAGGTAAAGAACTATATTAAAAGTGCAAACTATTAACATTAACCATAAAATTTTTGAAACTTTGTATAACAATATACCATTATATAGGTGTAATAATAAATTTGAAATAGCTACTCCTATAGTCGGTTTGGTTCTATTTTTTTTCTGATTAAAACCAAAACCAAACCAAATTTGATCGGTTTTTATAATTCAAAACCAAAACCAAACCAAACCAAAAAGTATCAGTTTTTTTGTTCGGTGATCACGCCCAACTTTGGTCCTAAAAAGGATAAACGGTCGTTGCAAATATAATCCGGTCTAAAAGTCTGGAGTCAAATCCCACAGAAAACTAAGGCTTAGCTGTATCTGTTTAATATCACTAAGAAGACAAGATTGAAAATAAATAAACAGTTAAAAAACTAACTATGCTTGAATTGTAAACAATTGAAATAAAGGACTAAGGTAATGGTTTCCCCCGTTGTTGATTTCCTTAGTTGTATGTTTCTTATAGCTTTGACTTAGTTCCTCTATCAATCATGAACTCTCCAGATACCATAAATCTCTCTCAAGCAATTATGATAATTTACTAGACGCACTCTCTCAAGCTACGCTAGCTA
>MU693346.1:16043-49302 GCA_026770625.1 Nicotiana glauca
ATTAAAATTATCCTGTATGTACAACTTTATACATACATATATATGCATACACATACTTTATACGTATATATATGATTGAATATTTGTCAACTATTATTTTTCCACTTATATCATTAAAAAAGACTAAGTCTAACTTGGAAATTAACTAAAGAAAGGAGATGAAAATCACCACTAATTATGTGTGAGAACTCCTAAGAAAGAAAACCATTTGGAGGGAAGGAAAAAAAGGATTGGCGTATGATTTATTGTAAAAAAAAGCTTCACTCCTTTGTTTGGTTATGGAGCAACGCTTGATATTTTTTAAAGCTGATGTGAGAAGTCTTGATTTTTATTGTTTTCCATTGAATCAAAGACTTAATTGTATTGTAACTGTTGGAAAAATAGTAAAATAATTGTTAGCTAATGGAAAAATAGTAATAACATTTTACGTTCAATCAAAGATTTTTAGTTGTATTGTTAACATGAATAAAGTTGGGAAAAAATGTTAGAATTAAAAGAATTGAAGAAAAGAAGTAAAAAAATATAGAAAGAGTAAAAAGTCAAGTGTGGTACCTAATAAAAAGAAAATAATTTGGTATTGGGAAGGAAAAATATCTAGGAAAGATAAAAAAGTAAAATAAGAAAAACAATTTGGTGTTGGGAAGGAAAACTATCTAGGAAAGATAAAAAAGTTAGTACCAAAATTTACTTTTGTGTTTTGTCTTTTGTCCAATGGGCTACAATTTGATATTAGTTTTATCTGATTGGATATTTCGTGTTACGTGCAAAACTTTGAGCTAATACTTTTTTTCAACGGCCATACACGGTAATTTTCTCTTCATTTTTCAAGGTGTGCATCGGATGTCACTTTTTAACATACACAATAACAAATAAAGAAGGGAGGAAGTTTCATAACTGGCCTGTATTTAATAAAATACTACAAAATCTTAATAGCATGAATGACTTAACAAAAGTAACAACAAAAGATTAACATTCTAATCCATAAGGGAATTGTAGACCATGAATCATGTTTGTACCAATCCTTTCCTATTTTATATATAGCTAATAAAATATTATTCTCTTATTTTTGCCCGAATGGCTTATTCCTAATTCGTTGCAATGATTCCTTCCATACATAGACTGATCTTTTCTACCATTAAAACTTAGCAAAAATTATATTTTTGGGTATAAAATTTATATGTTTGTCTATATTATACAAATTATTTATTTATTTGCTTACCTTATACATCTTGTATTTTATGAAAATTTATACACCACAAGAAATATAAGGTTATATATGTGCTATATGTACATTATAAAGTATGCTTATTCACTTACATATGGTTTAATTTACCATAAACCACGTGTAGTATAATAAAAAAACTTAGGGATATCATTATGTGTATAATTAACAACAATGTATAATCTTAGAATAAATTAGATATGTTATTAATTTATAATACTCTATATATTGACTTATTCTGTGCTTCGTGTATATTTATTTATATATGTTGGATAAATAATATGACTTATATATTTATTTGTATATTATAAATATTCTAAAAATATAAAAGATATATATATTAATTATGTATATTTAAGAAAAAACTATTTATATATGTGGTATATCATCTCCAGTAATCACCATGGCAGAGTAAATCATCTTTTTCGTACAAAATTTTGCAATGCCGCACCACTTAACTTAATTATGAACCCCATAAACTAAAATATTTTTCTATTATATAGAAAAGCCAAGTATGGTCGACCAATGTCAGAATTGTAATTACATCAATGTGCACGGTTAAATTGGTAAGATGGATAAATATAAAATATTTTATGTGTCCACAATTTTCTCACTCCAGGTTTGACGGTAGCTCTAGAAATATCGTCTCTTTTATCTCTTTTCACAAAGAAATGATCCTCCAATTTTTTGCTCGAATCTCTTCATCTTCTTAATTGAGTGGCAATTGATAACAAGATTCAGACCTCTTTGGTTGTAGTATCGGTTGAGTTCCAATTGCCTATTTATTAATTATATAATTTTTATAGTTCTTGAATGAGATTTCTCCATAATGATGCCCTTTTGTCATTCTTGCCGTGTCAGCTTAAAACTCATGTGCCTACTTCTTATAACGACCTGACTCGTCGTCTCATGAGTTACCGCTTTGTTTCCTCCATTATCAGCTTCTTTATGCTTCATTATCCGTATCTTATCTGAACAAGTTGGTTTGGAGAGGTTTTGGTAGGAAATGAGACACTTAGTCTCTTTAAAGAAGGTTTAGTTTGGAAAAGTCAACCGGATGTTGACTTATGAGTTAGAGGGGTCGGATGTGATTTCCGGTATTTCGGTTAGCTTCGGGGAATTATTTGTGACTTAGGAGTGTGATCGGAAGTAATTTTTGAGGTCCGGTGTAGAATTAGACTTGAATTGGAGAAGTTAGTATTTTGGCAAATTCCGGTTAATAGGTGAGATTTTGATCCGAGGGTTGGAATAGAATTCCGAGAGTTGCTGTAGCTTCGTTAGGTGATTTGGGATGTGTGTGCAAAATTTCAGATCATTCGGAGGTGTTTTGGTTGGGTTTTTGATCAAATGCAAGTTTCGGAAGTTTTAGAAGAACTTTGGCTTGAATCCGATGTAATTTAATGGTTTTGGTGTTGTTTGAGATGTTTTTGATTAGAGCAAGTATTAGTGATGTTTTAGTATGGGTTGACATTTTTGGTTGAGGTCCCGAGGGCCTCGGGGTGATTTCGGATGGCTATCGGGATGAATTTTGGTCTTGTGATATTGCAGAAATTTCTGGTTCTGGTAGTTCCGCATCTGCGGAATTGGGACCGAAGTGTGGTCTAGCAGATGCGGCAACGGCGTCACAGAAGCGGATGTTGGTCATAGAGGAATTTTCGCTGAAGTGGATAGATGTCCGCAGAAGCAGATTCCGCAGGTGTGGATTTTGACCGCAGAAGCGGTCCTGGGCATTAAGTGAAGCTCCGCAGAAGTGGAAGATTTCCGCAGAAGCGGAAGTCACAGAAGCGGAAAGCTCACCGCAGATGCGGCTATGTGCTGGGCAGAAGGGTTTTTAAGTTCATTTTTATTCCGTGAGCTAAGTTATTTTTCCACCACTTTTGTGCATCCTTGAGAGCTTTTGGACGGGAATTGAAGAGGGTTTCAACTGGGATTGATTGGAAGTGAGTTCTATGACCTAAAAACATGATTTAATTGTAGAATAAACCAAGAAATTCATGAAAATTTATCAAAAAAGGGGGAAGAACTAGGGCTTGAGTTTTGGTATTTCAAATTGGATTTTGATGGGTCATTTAAGCTCGGATTTGGGAGTTCTTGGTATGTATGGACTCATGGCGAGATAAGAAATCCGTTGATGAAATTTTTTCTGAATTTCGAGAAGTGGGCCCAGGGCTCAGGTTTTGCAAGTTTCGAGATTTTTGCTATTTTCGATTCTTTTCGATTGGGTTATGTTTCCTTAGCCTATTGTGATGTTTTCGTTATGGTTTTGGGTAGATTTGACGCACGGGGAGGCCGATTTGAGAGGCAAGGGCATAGCGAGCTAGGATTTTAGCTGGCTTGAGGTGAGTAATGATAGTAAATTATATCCTGAGGGTTTAAAACTGTGAATTTGCACAACATAGTGCTATATTGAGGTGAAATACGTGCCTAATGACGAGCGCGAGATTGTTTATTATTGGGTATTGTGACTTGGTCCGTCCTAATTTATGTTTTCACCGCGTATTTAACTGAAATATGTTTGTTATCAACATGATTTGGGCTTGTTGCCATATTTTGGACTTCATGCCGACTACTTGAATCCTTCGTGGACTTTTATAACTGTTTCCTCACGATTTTGATATATTACTTGAACTCAGTCCTATTGATTAATATTGTTTCACAAACTCAGTCACTTTTAATTGAATTTTTAGATGTAAATGATATTTTTAATATTGTTTGGGCTGAGCACTACTGTTTTACTGATGCCCGAGGGGTTTATGATAATTTCTGGACTGAGTGAGGCCGAGGGCCATATGTGAGGATATGCTGAGTGATATGAGATACTTTATTTACCACGAGGTGGATTGAGTGATGGGAGGCTGAGTAATGTGAGGCTGAGTGCCGAGTGATGATGCCACGAGGTGGCTTGATATAGCCCTTAGGCCGTAAGGAGTCCCTCCGGAGTCTGCACACCCATAGTGAGCGCAGGTACCCATATGATCTGAGAGTGAGCCCGAGGGGCTGATATTATGCTGAGTGACTGACAGTGAGCCCGAGGGGCTGATGCTATGCTGATACTGGGCCCGAGGGGCAGATTACTACTCGCTATTTACTTATTGTTTTACCTAATTTACCAGCTTTTGAAAGGAGATTTCGTTTGATTCTTTATTGTTTTACTACTTTAATTGATTTACTGCCTGATATAGAATTGCCTTGTGAATTTATGTATTTTCATGCCTTTGGTTATTATTTATTATTATTACTCACTGGGTCAGAGTACTCACGTTACTCCCTGCACTCTGTGTGCAGATGTAGGCATAGTAGAGTCCGCACCTGAGCACTAATTCCTTCCACACCAGGTAGCGAGTTGGAGTTACGAGGTAGCTATTGACGTCCACAGCCCCTTGTCTCCCCTATCTTACATCATTTATCTTTTCTTAAGACTATTGCATCAGATATCATACTTTGTAGACTTATAGCAAACTCTGTAGTAGTTCATGATTTGGGACACCCCGGTTTGGGCTATGTCGGGATGTTTTCCCTGGTTATTATCGCTGTTTCCGCATTATTGGCTATATTAATCATGTTTTAGATTTGTAAATGTTAATTAATTGTTTAAAGAGGTGTTTGCGTGTGTTCTGGCTGGAATTGTCTTCACGAGAGGCGTCATCACGGCTGGAGTCAGAAATTGGGACGTGACACTTCTATTTTCCTTATTTGGAATATCTATTTATTTGCTTCTGTATGTATGAGAATTTTATCTCGCAATTGTCTTTTGCAGTTTAATTATGATTTTCTTTTTCTCTATGTGCTTTTGAATTATATTTATTTTTGAATTCTTTGTTTGTGTATGTTTTTTCATCTGTTCTAGAAATTTGCATGGATGAGAGGGATTTATCGAATTGGTTTCTCCTTAACACTTTGATAGCGTTTTAATTGCATCTTTATTATCAAAGTGATGTTCTTGAATTGCTTTGGTAGCTTTTTTTTTATCTTATTGTTTGTAATATCCATTTTTGAAGTATTTTCTCAGGGATTACTTATTGTTACTATCAGATTTCTTATCTCCTTCTTGATTCTTGCCACTTTATATCAGGGGAAACCTTATGTCTAAGCTCTATAGAACCAAAATCTATGATGGAATTTCATTTTAAAGATTCACCCTTTATGGTAAGTTATTTGTCATGTCTTTCACTTATTGAACTACTCAGTTAAACTTTATATGCCTTTAAGATTCTGATGCTTTTACATATAATGTAAAAGAAGTTTTTGTAATAGTCTGGACATGTTTGTAAAAAATGATAACCAAACATAATCTTTTAGCCGTAGAGGATCATCAAAGAGTTTCATTTCATTTGGATGAGTCACCTGTATTTGTTTTGGTTATATTGGAGGTTGGGAGATTCTCTACCAGTAATATTTTAAAATAAAATGGCATGTTTATATATGTCATATAAGTTAGAATTTAAAGAAGATTCTATAGATACTCGTATTAAGCAGTTATAGCAAGATTCCTTTCATTTGATAGTAAATAGAAAGCATTGTAAGCGAATCATTTCACTGGATCCAAGTGAGCCACGTTTGACCTAAAAAGTGCCTAAGCTAAAAGTTTATCTCAATTTTACTCAACATTTATTATTTTATTATTTCCTTGTTAGCTTTGTCATCCTAAAAAAAATAATTATAATAAGTTGCATCTTCTTTTGTTAATGTTGTTTCTCTTTTTTCTGCCTTTTTATGTTGTAATAATATAGTGATGTATGTGTTGTTATTTTTTATTTTTATTTTTTTCTTTTAGCATAATGTCAGTATTCTTCATAATAAATGAGAGGATTGTTGAGATTAGTTGGATGTAAGGATAATCTTATAACTTGGCATGCTCGAATGAAAATAGAATAAAGAAAGTTGAAGTATTCTAGAATGTTGATATTTTTCATTTGAAGCAGGTGTTTGAATTCGATATACCTTGATATGACGAAGTTCTGTTTTAAGTGGATCCGTCAAATAGGTACACATTTAGATCTACTCAGTTATCTTGAAATTTGTCGTATAATAACGTATGAATCACTTTTAATTTAAGCTTGGAAGTGAAATTGGATTGAGAGAAATTACATTAATTACTAGGAGAAGTTTAATTTTGAAGGATCATTTGGAAAAAGTATATTTGCTTCAGTTTTAAGAATTGAACACAAAGCAAATTTCTCTAAGTAAGTAAGTAAATCATGGTTCTTTTTGAAGTACAATCTTTCAATTTAATATTTTTCTTTATTGGAGGGGAGCCTTGGAGCAGCGGTAAATTTGTCTTCGTGTGACCTATAGGTCACAGATTTGAGTCGTGGAATCAGTCACTGATGGTTGTATCGGGGCAGGCTGCCTACATTATACTCCTCGGGGTGCGTTCCTTTTCCGAACCTTGCGTAAACGTGGGATGCCTTGTGCACCTGGCTATCCTTAGATACCTAAAGATATATGTGTAATGACCCGGCTGGTCGTTTTGCATTTTCGAACTCCGTTCCCTTAAATAATACTTTTCGCACTGGCTTTAGCAAAATTATGACTTGCGAGGACGGGTGGTATGGAAGTTAGAAGAGTTTTGAGCAAGATTAAACCTAGTTTGATTCTTTAAAATTTCTTTAACAGGGCCAAGTTTGACTTCGATCAATATTTTGAGAAAATGAACCCGGAATCGTGATTTGACAATTTCTGAGGGTTCGTAGAAAAATATGGAAACTGGACGTATGCCCGAAATCGAATTCCGAGGTTCCTAGCCCGAGTAATGAATTTTTATGTAAAATTATTAAGTTTAAGTTTCAAAGATTTAAATAAACTAAGAAATCATTGTTTTCCTAGGTATCGGGGTCGGATTTCGATTTCAAAACTTGGTACGAGTCCGAAATATCAGTCAAGACTTACCCGTAAAATTTGGTGTCAATCCGAGTAGTTTAAGGGCATTTCGACCCGTTGGAGGGAAGTTTAGAAATTGAAGTTCAATGAATTGAAATATTGGGTATTGGGGTTTGATTCCTTGATTTAGCATTGTTTTGAGTATATCGAGGGTTCGAGTAGGTCCGCCGCGTGATTTTAGACCTGTCGGTATGTTCGGGCGGGGCTCGGGAGCCCCAAGCGTCAAATGGTCGAGGTTCGAGTGAAGTTGAAAACATAGGAAAAAGCCTTATCTGCTGCTTCTGTCATAACCGCTTCTGCGGCTCTTTGACCGCAAAAGCGAGAACGAAGAAGCAGTCGTTTATCGCAGGAGCGGAAGGGGCCAGGCCCAGGGGAAACCGCTGAAGCGGACCCCCGACCACAGAAGCAGTCCATCCGCCCAGGTCCAGAACCGCAGAAGCTGTGGCCTTTCCGTTTAAGCGGCCTCACAAAAGCGAGGTTTAGACCGCAGAAGCGGCCCAGGCCTCCTTGGCCTTTTCCGCAAAAGCGGCTCACTTCTGCAGAAGCGAAACCCGCAGAAGCGAAAATCACTGGGGGCAGAAGGGTTCATTAATGCAAACCCAAACTCATTTCTCTCATTTTTCACTGCACATTTGGGCGATCTTGGGGATTTCAAAGAGAGATTTTCCACATATCATCACAATGTAAGTAATTCCCACTAACTTTTAGTTCAAATACATAAATATTAGGTAGATTTAACATTAAAATTAGGTAAAAATTTAGAGATTAGAGTTAGACCTAGGGTTTAGTGAAAACTAAGATTTAATCCTATAATTTACCATGAAATGAAATAGAAATCACATATTTGTGATCCTTAGGTAATAGAGAACAACTTCCTTCGAGAAATATTGGAATCCGGGCATGTGGGCCCAGGGTCAAAAATTAGGAAACTTGTAATCATGGTTAGGAAATTGCTTAAACAATTAGAATTTAACCTTGTAAGCTTTTATTGACTAGTTCTTGCTTATTTTAATTAGTTGGTGCACGTTTGGCTACGAGTTGAGGGTTTGGGCCTATTCTGGGTTATCGGAAGTGCACTTCGGAGCGAGGTAAGTCTCCTTTCTAATCTCGTATGAGGGAATTGTCCCCTTAGGATTAATGTTTGAGTGTTTGTTGCTAAATGCAGGGACTACGCACGCGTTAGGTGACGAGAGCCCATGCGTAGATATTACTATGTTAAATGTTCGGGTAGCTTAGGACCTACAACATGCCTATTAAATATATCTCTTATGTTAAATTATTGTTATGAACACCTAGTGTGTACTAGAGACTTAAAAAGGGGATATGAGCAAATTTCTATAGTTAATTGAGTTTGAATTGGTATTTTTGACCGTTTATGTGTTATGTGTGTGAACTTGATATTTCATCCTTATTTGTGGATCGGGCCGATCGCCTCGGTATGAATAGATGTATCTATAGGCGCGTCGTCGACCCTCGACAAGTGCACAGTTTATTTATGTTGGTTCGGGCCGTCGCCTCGGTATTATGTGCGCATGTTAATTGTGGAAAAGCTTATACATGCTTTGTTTTGTCATTATCTCATATGATGAGTTACAAACTTGATGCTGTAAAATTCTTGACTTATATCACTTGCTATAAACTGCTGATACTTGTAAATTCTATGTTTGAACACATCATACTTATGTATATCTATTAATTGACGTTAGTAAGCATCGAGTCGACCTCTCGTCTCTACTTCTTCGAGATTAGATAACATACTTACTGGGTACATGTTGTTTATATACTCATGCTACACTTCTGTACTTAAATGTACAGGATTTGAGACAGGTGGATCCGGACATCACTCTGGTGCATATCAGTGAGCGCATCTGGGACTTCTACGGTGAGCTGCACTTCCTTCTTGCCGATCCGCAGCCGAAGAAGTCTTCCTTATATTTTTGTTGTTTCTATCTATCCCGATTCAGACAGTAGGATAGGGTATTATTCGTGGTGTATATATTCTACTAGTTGCCTGTAGCTTATGACACCAGGTCCTGGCACACATTAGTAGACGTTATTTTGGGTTGTATAACTGTCTTTACATATTGTCGATCTTTACTGGTTTATGACTTTAATTGGGAAAAATTCTATTATAATGATTTTTTGTAAGGGTAAATGAGAATCTAAGTATTCTTCAGCATTGGCTGGCTTGACAAATGGTGTCGGGCGCCAACGTGACCTGTTATAGAAAATGGGTCGTGACAATATGTTACTCCTTCTTTTGCCAAAATATATATGATAGCCTCAATTGAAAAGGAGATGACTGCTTATGGTAATAGGACCTCTATATTCTGTTAAAGTTCTGATATTGTTCTGATGTTAAGCTTTAACTTTAGATGCCGAAAATTTGTATCTTCGTGTCAGATAAGAAGACATGACTTATTTCCTCTTTTTTAGAAAAAAGTAACTGGGACGTAACTTATTCTACTAGAAGAACCTCTATTTCTTCCTAAGTTGTGAGAATTTTCTAATTCCACATATTTTGATGTAGCCTCAGTTGGAAATTGGAAAAAAATTTGCATTCTTTTTCGTGTAAAATCTGATGTTATGTTGATACATCTTGAGCTAGGCCTCATTGTGGTAATTTATTTCAGGTGTTCCTTCAGTATGAAGATTCTATTAATGGATCATGTTTTGCAAACTATGTTAGATTTCTCATAAACCTCTCAAAACAGTGCAGCACAAAAAGGGGTAAAAACTTTATTAAATTTTCGTGAATTGTACATATTATTCCAATAGCAGATAAATCACTTTCTACTTATGTAATGTTCTTCCCCTATGTGAACTACATTTTATTTCCTCTTAGAAATTGTGACATGAAAATAAATTACTTTCAAGAGCAATCTGTAAAATGACAACACATTAACTATTATGTTTGGTCATTATCTGAAAATCTATGTTGCTCGGACTCTTCAAAAGTGCTGCCGCACCCGTGTCGGATCTTCCAAAAATACATTAAATTTGGAGGATCTAACACACACCCAATAATATTTTTAAAGAGTCCGAGCAACATAGCTAGAAATGGTTGCTCAGAAGACAAGTGCAAGAAGATACAAAAGCCAGTTGCTAATTTTTTTTTCTTTTTTGTGGAATATCAAGTGTTTTGGGAAGTGCAAGATATGTAGGGAGCACTGCTATTTCTAATACAACTTTAATTTTGTGGAGTGTTAACCATCTTTACTCTTTTTTGGTTCTTTAAACTGTATTATTGATAAACTTCGACTAATGACTATTTCTATTTACATTATATTTGGTTCATGTTTCAGATATCCAATTCTTTGACAAAGTTGTAACTCAGGATATTTTTTCCAACACAATGTATGTTCTTGCATTGATATATATTGTATGTGAGCATTCATACATCTCTAACTGTGGTGAGAAGCCTTTATGCAATAGGATTAGTGTTTTAGAAGAAGAATATTATTTTTACCGAATGACCAAATAATATCCTTATCAACTATTTTACTGGCTTAAATACGTGATCTGTAACGATTCGACCGGTCATTTTGAGATTTTTGCAGTTTGATCGCCAGTTCTCGGGATTGACTTGCCCCGTGTATTGTATTGTGACTGATGTAGATTATTGATTTTGGTTTTCAGAAAAATCGAAATGAAATTAAAGGAACAATCTCAGTTCAATGCTTTGAATTTGAAAGGTTTGACCAAGAGTTTGACTTATTTGTATATGAGCTTGGATAGGAATTTTTATGATTTGGTTAGCTTCGTTGGATGTTTTATGACTTAGGTGCGTGATTGGAATTGATTTTGGAGGTCCGGCGAAATATTAGGCTTGAATGAAGTTAGTATTTTGGCGAATCCCGGTTGATAGGTGAGATTTTGATCCGAGGGTTGGAATGGAATTTCCAGAGTTGCTGTAGCTTCGTTACATCATTTATGATATGTGTGCAAAATTTCAGATCATTCGGGCATCGTTTGGTCGGGTTTTTGATCTTTTTTTTTTTAAATTTTTTTATCGGGTTTTTGATCGAAAGTGTATTTCGGATGTTTTTGGAAACTTAAGCTTGAATTTGATATAATTTGATGGTTTTGGTGTTGTATGACGTATTTTAACGATTGGAATGAGTTTCAATGATGTTATAGGAGGTGTTGGTGTTTTTTGGTTGAGGTCCCGGGGTCCTTGGGGTGATTTTGGATGACTAACGGGAAGAATTTGGACTTATGAAATTTTACAAAAATCTGCTGCTTCTGGTGTTTTCGCACATGCGGCTTGGGAACCGCAGGTTCATTTCCGCACGTGCGAGGAAGGAGGCCCCATATGCAAGAGTTAGTTTAATGGGTAATTTCTGTAGAAGCGGTCAATGGGGCCGCATTTGCGAACCCGCAGATGCGGGTGATGTATCGCGGAAGCGAATTTGGCCAGGTGAGCAGATACTGCAGAAGCGGTCGAGAAGACCGCATCTGCGAAGTCGCAGATGCGGAAGTTTAATCGCAGATGCGATTTTTGGGTTTTAAGTGAAGAACCACAGAATATGGGGATTTGACCGCATATGCGGTACCGTAGAAGCGAGTTTTGGACCGCAGATGCGGAAAGGCCTGGACAGACCGTATATGTTATTTCATTTCGTGATTTTGGGTTATTTCACCATTGTTGCCTTCGACCTTGGTGCTTTTTGGGCAGTTCTGAAGAGGGAAATCAAGAGACTTCGATAAAGGTAAGGAATATTTGACCTAAAACTCACTTCTATGGTCGTATTTCATGAATTTAGTGCGGTAATTGAAGGAATTAAAGGGCAAAATGGAGGATTAGTGCTTGAGTTTAAGAGGCCTTTAAATGGGGATTTGAGGGGTCATTTTGACTCCGATTTTAGTATTTTTGATATGTATGAACTTGTGAGGAGATAAGGAATCTATTGATGTGAAAATTTTTGAGTTTCGAGAAGTGGTCCTGGGACTCGGGTTTTTGTAATTTCGAGATTTGTGCCCGTTATTGATTGTTTTCGCTTGCGCTTTGTTCCCTTAGCATATTGTGATGTATCCGCTCTAATTTTGGATAGATTCGACGTGCATGGAAGCCGATTTAAGTGGCAAAGGCATCGCGAGCTAGAGAATTTGCCGGTTCGAGATGAGAAATGGTTGTAAATGATATTCTGAGGGTTTGAAATCCCGTATTTGCATATCATAGTGCGATATTGAGGTGACTTACACGCCGGATAGCGAGCATGGGGTAGAGCACCTTTGGGGATTGTGACTTGGTCCGTCCCGATTGGTGAATTTACAGTGTATTTGATTGAAATTTACTTGTAATTATCATAATTTGGGTTGATTGCCATATTTGGGCTTTGTTCCAGCTATTTGAACCTTTCGAAGATTTGTTGATATTTCCTCACTGTTTTGATTTTTGTGCTTTAACTCACTCATGTATTTTCTACTGTTTTCAAAACTCAGCCAAGTTTATTTTACTTTAACACTTGAAATGATATTTCCAATACTATTTTTTGTCTGAGCATCATGTTTTACTGTTGCCCTAGTGGCTTATGTAATTTTGACTGAGTAAGGCTGAGGGCCTGTATTGTGAGGATACTTTTGGATCGGGCTGCACGCCTCAACAGTGAGATACTGATTTGATATAAAGTCGAGGGCCTAAATTTTATGCCACGAGATGGCTTGATATTGCAGTTAGGCAATAAGGGGCCCCTCCCGGAGTCTGCACACCCCTAGTGAGCACAGTCAACGATAAATGGATCGAGCTGCATGCCGCAACGATATGTGGATCGGGCTGCACGCCGAAGCGGTACCGGTATTGTTTGATATGTTTGCCTTATCTTATTTGTCTGCTATTATCTATTATTTTGTGCTACTTCTTGCAATATTTACCTGATATTCGGGCATTCTCTGATAACTGAGTGTTATGCCCGAGGGGAAAAATTCTGTGCTTATCTGCACTACTTGTTTTTGCATTCATTTGCATTATCGCTGAAAAAATCATTTTCAAAAGGGGTTTTAAACTGAGCTAAGATATTTTTAAAGATATCACGACTTCACTATTTTTCTCAAAGAATTTTACACTTCCCCTATACAGCATGATCGTTTGCTTTACGTGATTTCTTACTGCTCAGTTGTTATTTTGCCCTTATTACTCACTAAGTTGGAGTACTCACTTTACTCCCTGCACTCCACGTGCAGATACAGGTATTTGCTCACCCGGTAGTAGGTTTTGGCTGATCGGAGGCAGAGTTATCGGAGTTTAGTGAGGTGACTGCCAGCGTTCGCGGTACCACTTTTCTCCATTTTCGTTCCTTGTCCTATTCTGTATATTTCAGACCTTGTAGTTGTGCCTACATTCTAATAGTTGCTCGTGACTTGTGACACCCCGATTTGGACCGTGTCGGGTTGTACTTTCGCTAATTATTATCATTAAATCATATTTAAACTGCTTATGAACTGTGTTAACTATTTTTAAAAGGATGAATTGGGTTTAGTTGGCTGGCCTTGTCCCCACGAGAGGCGCCATCACGATCGGGTCTGAGTTTGGGCTGTGACAAGTTTGTATCAGAGCCTAGGTTACTAGGTCTCACGAGTCATGAGCAGGTTTAGTAGAGTCTCGCGGATCGGTATAGAGACATTTGTATTTATTTTTGAGAGGCTGCAGAACCTTTAGGAAAACTTCACCTCCTTGTAATCTAATCGTGCGTCCTTAATTCAGCTTGAAAATTAACTCCTGAAATTCCTTCCACGCATTAATATGAGTGTATGAGAGCTCGGTATCAGATATGCCTTGATGGCTTGTGATTTCCCGATCGAGGGGTGAGATGTGATCTCTGTGAGTTTGACGTTGGGCCAATCTGGAGGACTTGAGGCCAGATCTTTCCTATGGCTTGAACACCGAGGTGCTGATTGTGTGAACATGTATTTTTGAACTTATATGTTCGGTATTGTCCCTATTAGTGGAAGTGGTGACTGGATAGCCACATGATGAGTATGTTAGTATTGTGAGATGCATTTATGTGACTTGGAAGTGATGATGAAGGTCTGCTGGATGATAAAAGAACTATTAAGTGTTTGATTTCCATCATGATTCGAGGTATAGCCCAGAGTTTTGGGCGTGTGAAAGAATCTTTTCATGTTTCCAGTTGAGAGTGAAGTGAATTTTATGTTGCAGTATGAGTTCAGACTCAGGAAGACTAAGTGGTTGTGTAATGTGTGTGACGGTGAAAGGTAAACAAAAATGTTATATTGAGGCAATGCAGGTGGGTTATCTCCTGCGAAGAGTTTTGGGGTTGTGTGACCCTTATGTGATTGTTAGAAGGTCTCATGTGCGAGTGAAATGCAGGTGTCAAAATATAAAATTTTGGGTCACTTAAGAGAGTGGTCCTAACTGTTGCGAGAGTTGCAAAGATTTAAAGTACTAGATGATTTGTGTTCACACGGGCCTACAAAGGATTTGAGTTTAATCTCACTATGGTATTTTGGCATCAATGGAATGACAATGTTATGAGTTATTGAGCGTATTTTTACCTATGGCTTCGAGCCAAGTAGGGGAGTCTGCGGTGAGCAGTTGAGTGCGCGGTTAGGTGCTATGTTGGTTCTAGTTTGGCGCATGCAAGTGAATTAGCTATGGCTAGAGTAAAGGAAAATTTTGGCAAAGGTTATATTATGCTTCATAGGGTACGAGAATAACGGAATGTCTAGAGTGTTGTTGGTAAAGAATGCTCGGCACATAGAGCAGGAAGTTGCTTGGTTGTATTGGAATGAGGATTTCATTTTTGTGGTATCGGAGTGCCAATGAGGCATGGGTGGTTCCGTTCGTTAGGTCAGGTAATTTGCAGTTTGAATAAGAGTGAATGACTATCGATAATGGTTCTAATGTGTTCAAGATTCTACAGGGAACAATCAGGTAGCTTAAGGTTTTGTATGTGGTTAGAGACTGAGTTTTATTGGA
Organism: Nicotiana glauca; assembly: GCA_026770625.1. Taxonomy (NCBI): domain Eukaryota; kingdom Viridiplantae; phylum Streptophyta; class Magnoliopsida; order Solanales; family Solanaceae; genus Nicotiana; species Nicotiana glauca. Next base: position 31,085 of record MU693346.1, read on the forward strand.
AGAGGTCAAGACTTGTGGTATTTTTATGTTAATTATAGGATTCTATGTATCAATATCAGGAAAGTAAAGTAACGAATTTAGATTTGCAGGATGTTTTTCAGAGTAAAGTATTTTGGAATGTGGTGTTTATGGGAATATTCGAGAGAGTATTCAGCGGCTTATGGGTCTTAGTCAGTGTGGTTTTTTGCTGGGGTCTCGTGTGGTAAGCCGGGGTTGAGATATTGTGGAGCTACCCCAAGAGGGAATATCAATTTGATGAGGAATCAGAAGAAAATTTAGATAGATGGAGTAGTTTGATAGTAGACCGAATTGTTATGGTAAGGATATGATTAATTCTTTGTATGTGCTCGAGGTAATGAGTTCTTACAGGTATTTTGCAGCAATGCTCTTGGGTTTTGATGGCTTTCTTAGCTTCGTCTAGTTAGAAGGATTCAGTCCTAGGAGTTTAATTTGTGCAAACTGAATGGGGAGAGCTCATATTGATTTCTACAGAGGTTGGAGAAGTGCATTTTCTACGGATACGAGATGCATGGGATGTGTAATGATTTTCTTGCAGATGGGATCAATAGAAGTTCTTGACTGGTTGAGTGCGTAGATGTCTGTGGCTCGGAAGGGAGATAAAAGTTTTCATGATATCCTTGGATGGTATGGTATATGCGGCATGTTGTGGAGGACCGAGACTGGTGTGTGCTAGGTTACAGTTCAGTTCTAAAAGGAAGTTCTTAAACTCTTAGGCAACGGGTAGCCTCAGATAATCAGGGAAATGGTACTGCTAATTGGAAGTGATTTGACGAGAGTATATGTCTTAGAAAAAGAGTAATGTGATTAAACTGATGAAACTTTGATAGTATTGCGGCATTTTCTTATTGGGTCGACTAGTGGTATTCAGGTTTGCTTGGTGGAACAGGGAAATTTTAGAGTATCTATCGTGGAATGATTGGGTATTAAAGGCGTGCATGTATTCGGATGGCGGAATTGGGATCGGATATGGTGATTCAGGTGTTGTGTGGATTTGGAGACAGAAGTTCTCATATACAGGCTATGATATGGTTGTTGTAGATCGTGTGTATCTGCACCGTTTAGTGACTACCAGTATTTGGAGGCCCGAGTTGATCTTTCTTTGTTTGGTATGTTAGATTTTTGATATGATATTGGGTTGTAGACTGGTTGTCTCGGTGTTGGGTTATTCTGGACTATTGCGCTATGGGCTATGCTGGAAATGCCACGGGTCGAGTGACGAGGTGCGTCGGATTATGTTCTAGCAGAGTGATTTATATTCCAAAGACCCAGCAGACGGCTGGGAATGATTGCTTTTCATAATTGGGCCTTCGTGGTGGATGTCAATGCAGAGGTTTCTACCATTGATTAAGATTCAGTGTTGATGGACTTTTCAAATGCGTTTCTTATGGCCGGGCATGTTGTCGGGTAAGGTTGTAGATTTCGGTATTGATTTGGTGCCGAGCACCGTATGGTATGGCTTTGACAGGAGTTGTAGTAGTGGAAGGAGTAGCTTCAGGCTTCCTTGATGATGAGTTTGTTGGCATGCCAATGTGAATGTGTGATCTAACTTGAGTCGGCTTGGTTGGCCTCGAATTGTATTGTTGAGGGATAGTTTGATTCGATCGTTATTGAGCTTGTTAGTGATCAGGAGAGATCCATGAGTTGCATTTCAGTGTTGTTAGATGTTATAATTTGTTGGTTATGGGCACATGTGGTGCGCTTCTATTGGGAATCATAGTGGAGTCGAGAGGGAAGAGTAATTGGGTGTTGCTCGGTGAATGGAGTATCGCTTATGTTCTATCGGGTTGCTTGGTGTATGTTATTTGTTTCACCGTGGGTGTAATGATTTTCTTTGGTTCCAGACATCAATTGAGTATGGTTGTCGATTTCAAGCATAGTTACTTGAGGTGTTTCATGTGGAGCAGTGTTTGGATAGGATCGCACGTTGCAGCAAAGCTGTGTGGAAATATGACCTTGCATGTCCAATTTGTGTGTTCTATTTCTATGATGTGAGACGGGTTCTCAGCAGTATGATGTGATGATATTGGTGAGCTTGCGGTACGACTCTTTCGTTTGAGTCAGTTTCATGATGTGAGTATGTTCAGATTGTTGCTTATTGGTGTGCGGACTGTGCAAGTTATGGCCTTAGCCTGTCTTGGTGCGTCATGTCATAAGAGTAATTGTGTTGGAGTAGGTGAGATCGTTGGGGCCTGTAATGAATACAAACGAATTCGACTTCAGCATGTTTGGTAGGTAAATATCGAGGTTCTGTTCAGAAATTTTCTATGGTCCTTGCCGAAGGAGAAGTAACCTTATGGATGACTGATCTGAGAGATGGTTATGATTTATTACGTGTTTCATTTATCATTGATAGTATATGGAAGTGTTGGAATGAGACTTTAGTTGATAAGAGGTTTCTACCAGTATTTGGGTGTTGTGTGCAACTGCTGTGAATGGAAGTTATCGCTACATGTGTTTGAGTTACGTGGTATACCGGATAATTGCACTTGAGGTTGCAGGCATGGGTTACTACAGCTAGTTCGGGTCTATTCGGAGTATATGTGTGATGTTTTGATCGTATTGATGGTTTCAGAAGTGAAAATGTGGTTCTATGGTTTTATGGGCTAGATTAGATTGTGTAATTTTGCTTAAAAGGTGTTATCGGACCTATATGAGATAGGGTGACATGGGATCACCCTCCGGTATATGCATGGTAAGGTTATTCAGCGATTGGTTGGGTTTTAGAACAACTCTGGGTACGTTCGATGACAAATGTTATTTAAGTGGGGAAGGATGTAACGACCTGGGGGAGGATGTAACGACTAGTCGTTTTGAGCTTTTTGCACTTTGATTGCTAGTTCTCGGGCATGACTTTCCCCATGTAATGTATTGTGACTGATATAGACCATTGGTTTTGGTTTTCAGAAAAATCAAAATGAATTTAAAAGAACAGTCTCAGTTGACAGCTTTGAATTTGAAAGGTTTGACCAAGAGTTTGACTTATTTTTATATGAGCTCGGATTGGAATTTTTATGATTTTGTTAGCTTCATTGGGCGATTTATGACTTAGGAGCATGATCGGAATTGGTTTTGGAGGTCCGGTGATAAATTAGGCTTGAATTGGCGAAGATAGTATTTTGGCGAATCCCGGTTGATAGGTGAGATTTTGATTCGAGTGTTGGAATGGAATTCCGAGAGTTGTTGTAGCTTCGTTATGTCATTTGTTATGTGTGTGCAAAATTTTAGGTCATTTGGACGTCGTTTGGTCGGTTTTTTAATCGAAAGTGTATTTCGGAAGTTTTTGGAAACTTAAGCTTGAATTAGATGGTTTTGGTGTTGTTTGAGGTGTTTTAATGATTAGAACGAGTTTCAATGATGTTATAGGAGGTGTTGGTGATTTTGGTTGAGGTCCCGGGGGCCTTGGGGTGATTTCGGATGGCTAACGGGAAGAATTTGGACTTATGAAATTTCACCAAAATCTGCTGCTTCTGGTGTTTTCGCACCTGCGGCTTGGGAACTGCAGGTGCGTTTCCGCACATGCGAGGAAGGAGGCTGCATATGCGAGAGATAGTTTAATGGGTAATTTTCGCAGAAGCTGTCAATGGGGCCGCATTTGCAAAGCTGCAGATGTGGGTGATTTATCACAGAAGCGAATTTGGCCAGGTGAGCAGATACCGCAGAAGCGGGGGATTTGACCGCATTTGCGGTACCGCAGAAGCGGGTTTTGGACTCCAAATGCGGAAAGGCCGGGGCAAACCATATATGTTATTTCATTTCACGATTTTGGGTTATTTCACCATTGTTGCCTTCGACCTTGGAGCTTTTTAGGCGACTCTGAAGAGCGAAATCAAGAGAATTCGATAAAGGTATGGAATTTTGGACCTAAAACTCAATTCTATGGTTGTATTTCATGAATTTAGGGCGGTAATTGAAGGAATTAAAGGGCAAAAATGGAGGATTAGGGCTTGAGTTTAAGAGGCCTTTAAATGGGGATTTGAGGGTCCATTTGGACTCCGATTTTAGTATTTTTGATATGTACAAACTTCTGTGGAGCTAAGGAATCCATTGATGTGAAAATTTCTTAGTTTCGAGAAATGGGCCCGGGGCTCGGGTTTTGGTAATTTCAGGATTTGTGCCCATTATTGATTGTTTTCGCATGGGCTTTGTTCCCTTAGCATATTGTGATTTATCCGCTCTGATTTTGGATAGATTCGATGCGCGTGGAGGCCCATTTTAGGGGCAAAGGCATCACGAGCTAGAGAATTCGCCGGTTCGAGGTTAGTAATGATTGTAAATGATATTCTAAGGGTTTGAAACCCTGTATTTGCACATCGTAGTGCTATATTGAGGTAACTTGCACGCCAAATAGCGAGCGTGGGGTAGAGTACCACTGGGGATTGTGACTTGGTCTGTCCCGATTAATGAATTTACTGCGTATTTGACTGAAATTTACTTGTAGTCATCATAGTTTAGGCTAATTGCCATATTTGGGCTTCGTGCCAGCTATTTGAACCCTTCGGAGATTGTTGTTGATATTTCCTCACTGTTTTGATTTTTATGCTTGAACTCAGTCATATATTTTCTACTATTTTCAAAACTCAGCCAAGTTTATTTTACATTAACACTTGAAATGATATTTCCAACACTATTTTTGGGCTGAGCATCATGTTTTACTGTTGCCCTAATGGCTTATGTGATTTTGACTGAGTAAGGTCGAGGGCCTATATTGTGAGGATACTTTTGGATCGGGATGCACGCCGCAGTAGTGAGATACTGATTTGATATGAGGCCAAAGGCCTAAATTTGATTCCATGAGATGGCTTGATATTGCGCTTGGGCCGTAAGGGGCCCCTCCCGGAGTCTGCACACCCCTAGTGAGCACCGTCGACGATAAATGGATCGAGCTGCATGTCGCAGTGATATGTGGATCAGGCTATACGTCGCAGCGGTACCTTCACTGTTTGATGTGTTTGCCTTATCTTATTTGTCTGCTATTATTTGTTGTTTTGTGCTACTTCTTGCAATATTTACCTGATATTTTGGCATTCTTTGATAACGGAGTGTTGTGCCCAAAGGGCAGAATTCTATGCTTATCTGCACTATTTACTTATGCATTCATTTGTGTTACCGCTAAAAAACTCATTTTCAAAAGGGGTATTAAACTGAGCTAAGATATTTCCAAAGATATCACGGCTTCACTATTTTTCTCAGAAGTTTTTCACTACCCATATGCAACATGATGGTTTTATTTATGTGATTTCTTACTGCTCAGTTGTTATTTACCTTATTACTTACTGAGTTAGAGCACTCACTTTACTCCATGCACCTCATGTGCAGATGCAGGTATTTGCTTACCCGGTAGCGAGTTTTTGCTGATCGGAGGCAGAGTTATCGGAGTTTAGTGAGGTGACTGCAAGCGTTCGCTGCACCACTTTTCTCCCTTTTCGTTCCTTGTCCTATTATGTATATTTCAGACCTTGTAGTTTTGTTCATATTCTAATAGTTGCTCGTGACTTTTGACACCCCGATTTGGGTTGCGTCGGTTTGTACTTCCGCTAATTATTATAATTAAATCATATTTAAATTGCTTATGAACTGTGTTAACTATTTTTAAAAGGATGAATTGGGTTTAGTTGGCTGGCCTTGTCCCCACGAGAGGTACCATCACGGCCGAGTTCGGGTTTGGGTCGTGACATGATCATTGATGCATGTAATATTGGTGTGCAGGTTAAATGTGATGAAGTAGGACGTGCGCTTTGTCTCTTATTAGCTCTGCTAGTGTTGACTCTTTATCAGCACACATTTCCTCAAAGAAATCTCATATTTGTTGAAGTTCAACTCTTGAAATAAATGTTGTATCTCTCGCAAATCTCCTAGAAGTAAAGATAGATATTTGCTTGTTCGCGTTTGATGATCAACCATTTCAAGAATTTTGTGACTTGGTTTTTGGTTCAATGTAACGATCCAACCGGTCGTTTTGAGCACTTTTACTTTGTTTTACTTTGCTCAGCAATCCTCGGGCATGACTAGTCCCGTATGATTTATTGTTAGTCATGTAAATAGTCGGTTTTGATTTTCAAGTTAAACATAATAGATATGGTGGAATGATTTTCAACTTGAAGCTTTAAATTTGAAAGGTTTGACCAAGTTTCGACTTTTTAGTATTTGACTATGGATTTGAATTTTGATGACTCTGTTAGCTCCGTTAGGTGATTTTGGGACATAAGAGCGCGTCCGGTTTGTATTTTGAATGTCCGTGGCAAAATTAGGCTTAAATTGGTGAAACTGAAAATTTGGCGATTTATTGTCGGCATAACTCTTTTGCCTGGACTGAGCTGTACGAAGTCTATCCTGAATGATCTTAACCTTATTCAAGGGATCCTGTACTAATTCTATTCCTAATAACTGAGCCTTCCCCAACTCAAAATATCCAACCGGCAATCGACACCGTCTACCATACAATGCCTCATAAGGAGCATCTGAATGCTCGACTGATAACTGTTGTCATAGGCGCGAAACATATAATCCAAGATCTAAATAGTACGCTTGGACTGTCAGCTGAGGATAAAATGCTGTGCTCAACTCGACCCACGTACCCAACTCACACTGTACTACCCTTTAGAAATGCGAGGTAAACTGCATACCTCTATCCGAAATGATAGACACGGGCATACCATGAAGATGAACAATCTAACAGATATAAATCTTTGCCAACCGCTCCGAAGAATAGGAAACTGCCACATCAATCAAATGCGCTAACTTGGTCAGTCTATCCACAATAACCCAGACTGCGTCGAACTTCCTCTGAGTCTGTGGGAGCCCAACAATGAAATCCATAGTGATACGCTCCTACTTCCACTCAGGAATCTCTATCTTCTAAAGCAAACCACCAGGTCTCTAATGGTCGTACTTTACTTGCTAACAATTTAAACACTGAGCTACATATGCAACAATATCCTTGTTCATGCTCCTCCACCAATAGTGCTGCCACAAGTCTTGATACATCTTGGCGGCACCCGAATGAATAGAATACCAGGAACTGTGGGCCTCCGCTAGGATCAGCTCACGAAACCCATCCATATTAGGCACACAAACATGACCCTACATCCTCAAAACTCCATCATCTCCAACTGTAACCGTCTTGGCATCATCGTGCCGCACTGTATCCCTAAGGACAAGAAAATGAGGGTCATCATACTGCTGCTCCTTGATACGCTCAAATAAGGAAGACCGTGCGACTATGCAAGCTAAAACACGGCTGGGCTCAGAAACATCCAACCTCACGAACTGATTGGCCAGATTCTAAACATCTAATACAAGCAATCTCTCACCGACTGGAATATACGCAAGGTTGCCCATACTAGATGATTTCCTATTCAAAGCATCGACCACCATACCAGCTTTCCCGGGATAATCAAAGATGGTGATATTGTAGTCTTTCAATAGCTCCAACCACCTTCTCTACCTCAAATTGAGCTCCTTCTGCTTGAACAAATACTGCAAACTCTTATGATCCGTGAACACTTCACACGACACGCCATATAGATAGTGCCTCTAAATCTTCAGCGCATGAACAATGGTTTCTAGCTCTAAGTCATGAACTGGATAATTCTTCTCGTGAATCTTCAACTACTGTGAAGCATATGCAATAATCTTGTCACTCTGCCTCTATATCCCACAAAGTCCAATACAAGATGCATCACAATATACTGTATAGGGCCCTGAACTTGTGGGCAACACCAACACCGGCACCGTTGTCAAAGCTGACCTGAGCTTCTAAAATCTTTCCTCACACTCGTTCGACCACCTGAACGGGGCACCCTTCTGGGTCAACCTGGTCATCAGGGCTGCTAGAGATGAAAACCTCCACAAATTGATGGTAATAACCTGCCAAACCAAAGTAACTCCAGATCTCTATAGCTGATGTGGGTCTAGGCCAGTCTTTGACTGCCTCAATCTTCTTAGGATCCACCTGAATACCCTCTACTGATACAACGTGACCCAAGAAAGCAACTAAACTCAACCAAAACTCACATTTTGAATACTTAGCATACAAATGGATGTTCCTTAGAGTTTGAAGAACGATCCAAAGATGCTGCTCCTGCTCTTCCTAATTGCGGGAGTCATCAAGATATCATCAATAAAAATAATCAAGAAGGAATCTAGATAGGGATTGAACACCTGGTTCATCAAATCCATAAATACCGCTGGGGCATTTGCCAACCCAAATGACATCACTAGAAACTCATAATGCCCGTACCGAGTCCAAAAATCTATCTTAGGGAGATCAGATGTCCTAATCCTCAATTGATGGTAGCCAAACGTCAAATCTATCTTCGAAAACATCTTGACACCCTGAAGCTAATCAAATAAGTTATCAATCCTCGGCAATGGATATTTGTTGTTGATAGTGACTTTGTTCAACTACCGATAGTCTATGCACATCCTCATCGACCCATTTTTCTTATTTACAAACAACATCGATGCACCCCAGGGCGAGACATTAGGTCTAATAAATCCCTTATCAAGCAAATCCTGCAACTGACCCTTCAATTCTTTCAACTCTGGTGGAGCCATGCAGTACGGCGGAATATGGGCTGAGTGCCCGGAGCCAAATCAATGCAAAAGTCAGTATCCCTATTGGGTGGCATCCCTGACAGGTCTTCAAGAAAAACCTCTGGAAACTAACGAACAATTGGTACATAATCTATGGAAGGAACCTCCATACTAGAATCACAAACATAAGCCAAATAAGCCAAACACCCCTTCCTAACCATACGACGAGCCTTCATATAAGAAATAACCCTACTGGTCGAATGACCAAGAGTCCCTCGACACTCTAATTCAGGCAACCCTGGCAACGCTAAGGTTGCAGTCTTGGCATGACAGTCCAATATAGCATGATAAGGTGACATCTAATACATCCCAAAAATGACATCAAAATCAACTATATCGAGATGTAAGAGATCTACACTAGTCTCAAGACCCCCAATAATAACCACACATGAATGATAGATACGATCTACAATAATAAAATCCCCCATTGGTGTGGACACATACACGAAAGCACTCAAAGAATCATGAGGCACAAACAAATATAAAGTAAAATAAGAAAACACATAGGAGTATATAGACCCTGGATCAAATAGAATTGAAGCATCTCTACTGCAAATCGAAATAGTACCTGTAATAACAACATCGAATGGCTCAGCCTCAGGCCTAGCCTCCACCTCTGGCTCCCTGACCGCTTCCTCTAGATGGCTGAGTGGTGGTGCTAGAATCATGGCACGAGAACCCTACTGCTGTGACTAAACACCCACTAATCTCGGACAGGTCCTTCGAACATGCCCATACTCACCACACTCAAAACATCCATCTTGATACTGCGGCTGAGGAAACTGAGACTGACCCTGACGGGCTAGCTAACCACGATCTGAAGGGGAGGTGCTCTGATAGGAGTTGGTGGTGCACTATAAGTTAGCTTCCTTGATGGAGGTACATAAGGACCACGACTCCCTGAAGCTCTATGGGATGTCTGAAGTGCTGAATGAAATGTCCTGGGAGGATGGCCCCCACAAAAAGTACACCGGCCTCCAGATGAGGCCCCACTGAATCCATTAGAGTGACTAGGCCACTTGTCAAACCCCTGACCGCTCCCATGAGCTAAAACCATCTCAACTCGTCTGGCCACATTGGCTGCATCCTGGAAAGAAATCTCACTCCGTGTCTCCTTAACCATCTGTAATCTGATAGGCTGAGGGAGTACCTCAATAAACCTCCTCACCCTTTCTCTCTTATTGGGAAGTATAAGAAGAGCATGACGGGCCAGATCAATAAATCTAGTCTTATACTGAGTGATGGTCATAGAACCCTGTTGAAGGCGCTCGAACTGCCTCCGATAGTCCTATCTCTGAGTGATAGGAAGATACTTCTCAAAAATAGCTGAGAGAACTAGTGCCAAGTGAGAGCTAGTGACCCAGCTGGTCTGGCCAAACAATAATCCCTCCACCATTTCTTGGCGGAACCTAACAGACGAAAGGTAGCAAAGTCGACCCCATTTGTCTCCCCTATCCCCATGTTCTTTAATACCTCGTGAAAACTATCCAGATAGTCCTATGGATCGTCTGAAGATGTACCACCATAGGTAGTGGTGAAAAGCTTGGTAAAACTATCCATTCTCCACAAGGACTCAAAAAATATAGCTGATCTATCGCCGATATATGCTACAATACCTGGCGGAACTACTTCAGTTGGCTGAGCTGCTAGAGTCTGAAATTGGGGATCCATCTACTTCAGAGTGTGAGTAGCAGGAGTCTGTACTCCTCCCCCAACCCGAGAGATAGCTGGAGCTACAGGGAATGAACCATCCTGAGTAACACTCTCCATAACGCCCACTAGACGGACCAAAGCATCCTAAAGTACCGAGGTAGCGATGAACCCCTCTTGAACCTGAGCTGACCCTGCTGGAACAGTCTGGGTTGGAGCCTTCTTATCAAAATCTATCTAAGGGTCCATCGCTGGTGCTGCTGCTCGAGCTCTGGGCTGAGCCTTGCTCCTGCCTCGGCCTCTGGCACAATATTGTCCTCGTCGTCTACCCCTCGTAGGAGCTGCCACTAGGGCTCGGGCTGCTGATTAGCCGATGAAGTGGTATGTTTTCTCACCATCTACGAAGGAACAAGGGTATAGAGTTCAATTAGCATAGAGAGACCAAATCGCACTACGGAGAAGAATAGAAGTGAAATTATTCCTAACTCTGTAGCCTCTAGCGGATAAGCACAAGCGTCTTTGTACCGATCCCTCAGACTCTACGAAGCTTGTTCGTGAATTATGAGATCTAGGCAACCTAGTGTTGTGATACCTACTTGTCATGACCCGGATTTCCCATCGCCGAGACCGTGATGGCGCCTAGTATCGCACTCGCTAGGCAAGCCAACATTAGAGTTATACTCATTTTTTTCCTTTACATTTTTTATAGTTAAAATTAACAAAGCAAAATCAACAGAAATAAATGCGGAATTACATAGTAAACCGATTGTCTAAATATTAACAATACCGAAACTGTTATTACCCAAAAACTGGTGTAACAATCCATGAACATACTAAGAATAGCTAAAAATATTAATCTGAATGAAAAGTACATTTGTCTCAAAAGAAGATAAAACAGGAGTGAAGAAACATAGGAGGGGTCACCAGGGCCTGCGGACACTTGTAGGACTACCTTGGGTCACCTGGATAAATGCCAGCAACCAACCTCTCAATCAGCTCCAAAATCTGCACAGAAAGTGACGAGTGCAGTATTAGTACAACCGACCCCATGTATTGGTAAGTGCCAAGCCTAACCTCGATGAGGTAGTGACGACGCTACGATGGGGCATTTACAATATAACCTACAAACAGTATATAATAAAACAAATAGGAAGTACGGAATGAAACATAATAGTAACTCGCAGCAAGAAAAAATACGGAACTCAATTATCTTGCTAATATTCAGCTATAACAAGTCCTTAAGAGAGTGACAATGCTACAGAATAAAATCACAGCAGAGGAAGAATACATAAACAACAAAAAAATGCGTCGCGCATCTTAATCCCACTATATCATCAGTAATAATATGAACTTTCACCCTTGTTACTCCTATTGCAGCGTGCAATCCGATTCCACCAGTCTACCCTTATTACTCCTCAATATATCACCCTTTTTCCTTCTGTTATGGAGTGCAACCCAATCCCACCAATCCACCCTTATTACTTATGTTGCGACGTGCAACTTAATCCCACCAGACAATTATATTCACCCTTATTCCTCCAGTTGTGGTGTACAACCCGATCCCACCATATCAGTACCAATCACATAATAAGAACAAGAATTTCACTATTTATCTCAAAACCCTCCAAAATATTTAAGCCCCAAATCAAAGCAAACGACAATCTATACCATTATAAAACTTCACTCAATTAATGCTACACAGCGAGACCAACCACAATGTCCATGAATCACCAATAAACCAACTTAACCCAATAATATAATACAGTGAAACTGCGAAATAATTAATACCTTCAATTAAGTAACAAACTTTAACAAGAAGCATTAAAAATGGAAGTACCAATAAACATGTAGCAGTTAGGACATGAAAACAACATATTAGGAATGGGAAAAAGGGGACAGTCTAAACAGATAAATTGGCGGCACATAGGTACTCGTCACCTCACCTATACACCACTCACATGGATTTTTATGTAGTAATTAAGTCGGGGATCCCTAGTCCCTCAAGTCAAAGTTAGACCCAACATTTACCTCAACCCAACGGCCAACTCAAAGCTCTATTACTACTTTTCCTCTAGATTTCACATCCCATCCATTCATACCTAGTCATAATTAACTTACTAACATCAATTATCGATAAATAAATCAATTACAATGTATAATTATGGGTTCCCCAGCATTTTTCCCAAAAAGTCAAAAACTGACCCCATGCCCGCTTGGTCAAAACTCAAAATTCGGACCAAAACCCGATTACCTATTCACCCCCGAGCCCCAATATCCAATTGGTTTTGGAATCCAACCTCAATTGAGGTCTAAATCCCAAAATTTTAAAATTCCTAAGTTCTACCCAAAAATTCCCAATTCCACTATGAAAAACCCTAGATTCTAGGATGAAATCCTTTAAAAAGATGTAAAAGATTGAAAAAATGAGTTAATTATCATTTAACTATTATTTGGGAAAGAAATAGCCATTGGAAAATCGCCTCTTGAGGTTTAGGTTTTGAAAAATGGGAGAATGAATGAAAAATCTCATCTAAGTCCAAACTTATCAGTTGCAGATATCGCGTTTGCGATGTGAAGCTCGCAAATGCGAACTCCTCGCATTTCTACTACCATTTCAAATGCGAAGTCCCAGTTGCAAATGCGAACCTGGACATCAGCAAATACGGCCTAATCTTCGCAAATGAGAACTACCCAGACCTCTCCCTTACTTCGCAAATGCGAACATTCTTCGCAAATGTGAGGCTCGCATTTGCGAGCACGACCTCGCAATTGCGAAGTCTGTAGACCTGAAGCACACCAACAATTTTTCTTAAGTTTAAATCACTCCGTAGCCTATCCAAAACTAACCCGAGCACTCGGGGCTCCAAAAAAAATATGCGCATAAGTTTAACAACATCATATGAACTTGCTCGCACGATCAAATCACCAAAACAACACCTAGATCTATGAATTTAGCGCCACATTGCATGAATTTAGCATCAAATTGCATCATACGAACTTGCATGAATTTAGCACCAAATTACATGATAGAAATATCATTAAGGAGGTAAAACTTACCGTATATCCACTACTAAAAAAATTGAAATTAGATATAAATTTCCTCGATAAGTTATTGTTAAATCACTCGTAGCTTGATAATATGTTGCTAAACCTCGGTAAGTAGAATTAACAATAATTTTGCTATTTAGCTATAGAATTTATCCGTCGCTAAATTTTTTTAGTTGTGATTTTCGAGCAAAAGCACATCATATAAATGATTTAGAAGTTATAAAGCTTAAATTATAGTATATTTTTTGGGTTTTTATCTAATTTAATAAAGAGATGTGAATGGCAAATGGGGGAAAAAGGTTTGAAAAGAAATGAAAAGTTTGAAGTGTTCCGTTTACTAAGGCACTTTGTCCTTTATCGGAAAATGGAAAGTAAACTCTTATGCTTATATAAAGTAGTACATATTCCAGCGCATAAAAGTGTTGAGAAGAAGTGGTGCCTTGTGCCGTCGTCGTTGCCGCCAGACATCGGAGATTTGGTCAATTGATTGATGATTGATAATTTTTTTGGACCAAATATATATTTCGTTTTTTCGTTATTTATTTTTTCGTGAAATATTTAATTCAAAACTTACTGCAGTAATTCTTCACAATGGTCAAATTTGCACCTAACAGAAATTTAATTTCTGACGAACAAACACCATCACAAACGAACATGTATCTTGCACTTGTTGAAAATCATTGGCTATAAATATAGAGAAGTAGCCCCATTTTTCACCACCAAAAATCTGCCTACTTTCCCCTCTGTCTTTAGCATTTCTGCATTATTTATTCAAAGCAAAACATAAGCATCAGTGTGGTTTACTGTCGTTTGTTTAGTTCAACGAAATTATGTAATTTCCAATGTCAGTATTATAAAATAGTTGTTCTTTTCTATCCTGGGACGAATTAATCCAATAACCTTGGAAAACAGTGAGTGGATTAAATTCTTAAGGAAACACATCTTTCTGTTGGGCTTGGAACTTTTAATTTTTCTATTTCTATTTCTATTTTTGTCTTATTCTTGCTGAAAACATTTTCAAATACAGATAACAATACAAAATAATCTCCAAAGGCCCTTGAGATTATCATGTTAAAAATTTTAAACTGTATAACTAGGAAAGTGCATAGGATTTTGCCCAGAAAGTGCTCAAATTTTGTCACAGTTCAACTTTTAAGTAGTTTTGGAATGTGGCTAAATGATTTATGGATTTATTTTAGCGTCCTCTATCTTAGGAATAAAGATATTCGGGAGAAGGGGGGCGTGGCTCACATGGATAACAAGCTGCGGGAAGCAAGACTTAGATGGTTCGGGCACGTTCAGAGGAAAAGCCCAAATGCCCGTTGAGAAGGTGTGAGCGGATGGCTTTGGTGGGTACAAGGAAAGGTATAGGGCATGTTGCGGCCAAACATACATGCAAGTATACGCGGTTGTCAAGTAAGGAAGTTACTAGAAATCGGATGTCGAACCCACGAGGACTTGTTATCAACTATTAAATAAATTAGACTATCATAATAAACTAAACAAGAATTAAACTTAGAAGTATTTGAATCTAAGCTAATTAAAATAAAAAGAAAACAAATAGTGAACTTTGAACAAAAGAAAAACAAATTTTATGTTACTAATATGATAAAAATGATCTAGGGTTATGGGCTATCTAACAATCCGATCGTATTCTTCAATTGAACTGACTAACTAATTCATCTAGTTTATTGGTTGATAAGGTTAGTATTGCGCATAAGAATATGTTAAGTTCTTATTCGCCTATTCAAGCTAACCTAATGCCTATATGTATATGGAATTAGAACTATCAAGAAAGCATTTATAGTTCCTGTGAATCAACAAGCAAGGAAATAAGGTATATGTCTATCCTAACTGCGAATCTGTTCCCCGATGCCTAGGTTCAAGAACTTTCTCTACTCAATTCTATAAACAATCTAGAATTCCCACTTTTGACTTTAACTCTATATTCATAGATAGTATTTAATTGGTGATCAAGCAATCAAATAATTAAGCATAGGATTGAATAAATAAACTAATATGATAAATCAAGAAATCAAAATCAATATTTGAATAACAATAGTCATGAAGGAACCTCAACCGTAGAACGTAAAGTTTAGCTCCAAAAATCTCCATAGCCAAGTAAATCATCTTCTTCGTACCAAATTTTGCAACGCTGTACCACTTAACTTAATTATGAGCCCTATAAACTAAAATATTTCTATTATATCGAAAAGCCAAATATGGTCGACCAATGTTAGAATTGTAATTACATTAATATGCAAGATTAAATTGGTAAGATGGATAAATATAAATTTTTTATGTGTCCACTACTTGCTCACTCCAGGTTTGATGGTAGCTCTAGAAATATCGGCTCTTTCATCTCTTTTCACAAAGAAATTCTCCTCTAATTGTTTGGTTGAATCTCTTCATCTTCTTAATTGGGTGGCAATTAATGACACGATTCAGGCCTCTTTGGTTGTAGTTTCAGTTGATATGATTTTTATAGTTCTTGAATGAGGTTTCTCCATAATGATGCCCTTTTGTCATTCTTTCCGTGTCAGCTTAAAACGCACGTACCCACTTCTATTTCTCTTATTTGGAATATCTATTTATTTGCTTCTGTATGTATGAGAATTTTATCTTGCAATTGTCTTTTAGGGTTCAATTATGATTTTATTTTTCTCTAGGAGCTTTTGAATTATATTTATTTTCGAAGTTTTTGTTTGTGTGTGTTTTTTCATCTGTTCCAGAAATTTGCAGGGATGAGAAAGGTTTATCGAATTAGTTTCTCCTTAACACTTTAACATCTTTTTAATTGTATCTGAATTATCAAAGTGAGGTTCTTGAATTGTTTTGATAGGTCTTTCCTTTTGTCTTATTGTTTAGTAATATCCATTTTTGAAGTATTCGCTCAAGGATAACTAATTGTTACTATCGGATTTCTTATCTCCTTCTTGATTCTTGCCACTTTATATCAAGGGAAATCTTATATATAAGCTCCAAAGAACCAAAATATATGATGGAATTTCATTCTAAAGATTCACCCTTTACGGTAAGTTGTTTGTCATGTCTTTTACTTATTGAAGCCCTCAGTTAAACTTTATATACCTTTAAGATTCTGATGCTTTTACATATAATGTAAAAGAAGTTTCTGAAATAGTTTGGACATGTTTGTGAAAAATAATAACCAAAGATAATCTTTTAGTCATAGAGGATTACCAAAGAGTTTCATTTCATTTGGATGAGTCACCTGTATCTGTTTTGGTTATATTGGAGGTTGGGAGATTCTCTACCAACAATATTTTAAAATAAAATGGCATGTTTGTGTATGTCATGTAAGTTAGAATTTAAAGAACATTCTGTAGATACTCATATTAAGCAGTTATAGCAAGATTCCTTTCATTTGATAGTAAGTAGAAACTGTTGTAAGC
The DNA here is from genome assembly GCA_026770625.1 of Nicotiana glauca. NCBI lineage: Eukaryota > Viridiplantae > Streptophyta > Magnoliopsida > Solanales > Solanaceae > Nicotiana > Nicotiana glauca. Next base: position 47,812 of record MU693346.1, read on the forward strand.
TAATCATTTCACTAGACACAAGTGAGCCATATTTGACCTAAAAATGCCTAAGCTTTTGATTATCTTTATTTTTCTCAACATTTATTATTTTATTATTTCCTTGTCAGCTTTGTCATGATAAGAAAAAATAATTATATTAAGTTGCAACTTCTTTTTTAATGTTGTTTCTCTTTTTTTTTTCCTTTTTATGTTGTAATAATATAGTGATGTTGTAACGATCCAGCCGGTCATTTTGAGAATTAACGCCGCAATCCCCTATTAACTCTTTTTCCATATTTGTTCTGCTATTGTGGTTTGCTGAAAAGATTCCTTTTGAGTTTCGGAGTGTTTTGGAAATTTAGTCCCTAAATGAGAGCTTAAGCGTTAGAATTTGGACTACAGTTGGAATGGTGTGAAGACGGCCTCAGAATGAAATTTTGTTAGATCCGTTGGGTGATTTCGGGCAAAGGAGCATGTCGGATTGTATTTTGGAGGTCCGTTGCTTATTTAGGCTTGAAATGCCGAAAGTTGAATTTTGGAGTTTTTGGATCGATAGTGAGATTTTGATATCAGGGTCGGAATCCGATTCCAGAAGTTGGAGTATGTCTGTAGTGTTGTATGTGACTTGTGTGAAAAATTTGGGGTCGATCAGACATGGTTTGGTTTGTTTCGGCATCGGTTGTAGAATTCTTGAGATTTCAAGTTCATTAGGCTTGGATTGGAGGGTAATTCATGGTTTTAGCATTTTTAGATGTGCTTTGAGGGTTCAGCTGAGTCCGTAAGATGTTTTAGGATTGATTGGCATGTTTGGTTGAGGACCTGGTTGCCTCAGGTGAGTTTCAGATGTTTAATGGATTGTAATTTGGACTTAGGGAATTTTTGAATTTGCTGAACCTGTTATTTTTTCACATGCGGATTTTGGACCGCAGGTGCGACATTACAGAAGCATTTTGGTGACCGCAGATGTGGTCTGGGGCATGAGGTTAGTTGATCTCATATGCAGCTCAAGGACCGCAGAACCGGGAGCACATCTGCGAGGAGAGGAGTGCAGGTGTAGTGCCTGGGGGTTTGATGAGTTTTCGCAGGAGCGGTTCTTGGTCGTAGAAACAGGACCGCACATGCGGCCCCTTTACCACAAAAGCAGTAATCACATGGATGAAATATGAAATTTTGAGGGGTTTAGTTCATAATTTCAAAAATTTATTTAGAGCTCCGTAGAAGAAAAATTTTGAGAGATTTTGAAGGAGAACTACTGGTCTCACAACCCAAAACCTGACCCGTCGAGATGGTTCCTATCGTGAAACTAGGCCAACCTCAACTCAATAACCAATCCGATAATAATAAGTTCGAAAATATTTACGGAAGAGTTTAACAATTAAAGAACTATTTAAAACATAAGAAACTCCAAGAATAAAAACAATCCAGCCCAAATCTAGGGTGTCACTGAGTGCATGAATGCCTAAGGACAATACGTAGTCTCATATAATGTCTAAGGGAACAACTGAAATACAA
>MU693346.1:76671-109340 GCA_026770625.1 Nicotiana glauca
ATATATAATCTATATTTGTTTGTTAGTCTATTTTTAAAATGTATTGCCATTTTGATGTTAGAGTCTTTTAGAGTCCGTTAATCTTGTAATAAAATGTGTCATTGTAATAAACACATTTTTTATGGAAAATTTGAAAAATAAAATCCAAATTTTTAGTCATTTTGCACTTGTCAGCCAGAACTACGCTCGGTCTGATTCATGCGGGATCATGATACGTAGGCAATCTCCATAAGATTCGACCACAACTAAAAAGAAAGAAAAAAGAAAAATAAAAAAAAAACAAAAAAGGGGGTGTGAGTGACAATAAAAGGAGAGATCATGATTAGGAAAAGCCGGGATGACACAAGCAGCCAAGCAAATGCATAATAGAAATGATTAACTGCTTAGATGCATTGCATCCTTAATGTGATATTTTGCTATTAAATGCCCTAACGCTCACAGGATGAACCCATTTTGCTCCCTTTTGACATCTTCGTACCAAAAAGGTGGTTGGTTTGTGATTACCGAAGTAGTAACTCCTCTCCACAACATAAAGCCAAAAGGCAATGGAGGATAACAACGAAATTGGGTTGATTGATACCGCTGCCCAAAAACAGTTGGTTGAATAGAACACTGGTTTGGATGATGAGGTGAAAATGTTAAGACAACACATGGCAGATGTATATCAGGCTTGGATGACTGGGAAGGCACCACCACCGCCACCACCTAGTTTCTCAAGTGTTGTCCTTACCCAGACTCCGGACACAAGGCCAGATGATCCTTCATACTCTGCAGATCCACCCGCTTATCTTAAAGCTCATGATACCCAATTTTATCCCTCAACGGTTGCCCACAAGGTTCCTGATTCATACAAGTAGAGCCCTCAGGATGAGCTTCGTGTTGAAAATGAAAGGGTCACGGGAAAAGAAGGGCGAGACGGGATACCCAGGAGGTTGAAAGGTAGAACAGTCCTTAAAGAACATGTGAGGAATGGCAGACCAGGGTAGCATGTCTTACAAAGAATTGTCTTTGTTCCCTAAAGTTCACCTGCCCGCGGGATTCAAAGTGACAAATTTTAACTTGTATGATGGGTATGGAAATCCGATAGCCCACATGAGGGATTATTGCAGTGAAATGAGAAATGTTGGCAAGAAAGATGATTTTTTGATGGCGTATTTCAGTGAAAGCTTGACTGGGGCAACTTTGGAATGGTATAATCGTCAAGATGTCAGTAAGTGGAATACATGGGATGACATGTCTCAAGATTTTGTGCGACACTTTCAAAACAATACAAACATTGTCCCAGACCACTCCTCCATATCTCAAATAGAAAAGAAACCTAGAGAAAGTTTTAGGAAATTTTGGCTCAGATGGAGCGAACAAGTTGCTCGGGATAATCTTCCTATGGACAGAAAAGATGTTGTTGAGCCTCGCCGATGACAAGGTCCAGTGGTCGTTCTTGCTAAATGCTTTCAGCCTGTATATCGACCCCGTGGATATCCTTTTAACCCTCTCTAATGCGACTTCTCTCCACCGAACCCCCGAAATTGTACATCACTTCCCCCATATCCTATCCACACTGCACCACCATATGTTCCACATTCCCCAGGCCCGTGATGGTCTGTGCCACTCCGACAAATATCTCATTCGCCTCCTCAAGAATATCAACCACCTGCCCGCAAAAGATTCCAATCGAGGCCAGAGTATAAAATAAAAAGACTAATGAAAAAAGAGAATGCTTTCGGAGAATCTTATACAAGTTTGTTTGAAAAGTTAAAGCATTCTGGCTTGATTGAGCCGCTCCTCGGTTATACTATAGACCCATATGAAAAAGTCTTTGATCCTACTGTACGATGCATGTACCACTCTAATGTCCAAGGGCATAGCATTGAGAATTGTCATTCTTTTGAAAGGAAATAGAAAGAATGATTCACGAAGGGGTAATCGTGATCAATGACAGTGATGGAGAGTAGGGGGATCCTTTTGGGAACATATTGACTAATGCTAATAATATTGAAGTTTGTAATGATCTTGGCAATGTTGATGCAGAAGTCGGTGGCTAAGATATTGAGTTTGGTGATTGTAAAGATGCTCCATCATTTAGCTAGGCATGGAGGAGTTTGGTGGCTTATTTTGTTGTCATTTCTGTTATTTGGGTTATTTCAGGGTTGTAATATGGATATTGCCTTGTGACTCAACCCTTCTATCTTTTTATTTTTGCCTGGTGTGTTTGGTCGCAGTATCTCATTTAGTGTTGTCAAGGTTTGTTCCAAGGGTTGTACACAAGTTTATTGTGCTTGTTTTGTTGTACAAACTCTTTACCCGCCTGTCTAATGCAATTCTTTGTTTTCTATTATTTCTAGTCATTTTCTTTCATTTAGTTCTTTCCTCGTTGTAGTTCTTTTTATGCTAATTCTAGTGACATGACATGAACACATAATTCTAGGTCTAAACTTAAAGGTTAGTTCAATCATGAAGCAATCGGGAAGATAATATGGGCACTTGAGGGAAATAAGAACAGATTTGGACATTTTTAGATCAGTTAAAGCCCGAACCATGTGAAACTTGGGCAGATATAACATAAAGAAACCTTATGCTTTATGCCGCATCAGTTTGAAATTAGAGACAAGTTTGCCCAAATTAGCAGGGGTCACGAGAGTGTTGCCCAATGATGCTTTGTATTTTAACAGATGAAGAAAGCAAAAAATGTGGATATGGTTATCAAGTCTGGCACAATTAGAAGATGTTACAAATGTTTGTTTAATTGTGTTGTTTGTGCTTGGTATGTTTTGAAGATTGAAGTAACGAAGGTGTTTTGTTCTGCTATCTAAACACTTTATCCTTCATTACCCCTTTGAGCCTTGTTTGTTTTCTTTCATACCCCTCTTTCGGAATTGGTAGCTAAGATTAGAAACACAAGCATGAAAGATAAGTAAAAAAAAAGAGAAAAGAAAAGAAAAGAAAAATAGCAATGACAAAGGCAACTGTGGACTACGTTTGTCCTGATTCCTTTTAAGGATACGTAGGCAGCCTCACGGTTCGGTCTCAGCGAAATAAAATCCAAAAGTCCCCAAGCAAGAAACTGGGGCAGAAGTTGTGGTTGTTGTAAGAAATATGATTCCGAAAGTTATAATTTTGAACCAATGTTGAATTGTTTTGAGCCTTGATACCCTTTCTTTCTAACCCTATCTAAAATCCCACGTTACAGTCCAAAGAAAGACCTTCTGATCAGTCTTAGAGGTAATTCATGTCAGGGGCAACACTTCGGTCCAAGCAGGAAAAATAATGAAAATGAGAGAGTCTTATTGGTGAAAACTCTCACGGGCACCGTAAGGCGACAAAAGCTGAGAAGAATAAAAAATGAGAGTCTCATTGGTGAAAATCTTCACGGGCACCTTGATGCGACTGTAAGTTGAGAAAAAAAGACCAAAGTGAGAGAGGCTCGATAGCGAAAACCCTTCATGCACCACAAGTCGAATAACGATTGTGAATCAGATTGCATATGCGGAGCAATGAAGCCTAGTTTCCCGGCAAAAAGGTACAATAAGAGCTGAACATAAGAATTGCTTAATAGAATAGGCCACAAGTGCATGTCACGGTCATTAGAGTTGGTATCCACATCCGATAGGTTTCTACTTTGTAGTTTTCTTGTTAAGAATCATCTTTTCCATTGTCCTCTACCCTGTTCATTTTTATTGTTCATTTCTTCTTCCTGAGTCTGTTTGGTCAGAGAAAGTGAGAAATGACTTCAAAATTTGCCATCAACTTTCCAATTGCACAAGATGAGATCTGGCTAGTACATCAAAGTGGCATAAGTTAGGAAAGAACAACAAGCGCACTGAGCTGGTAATAATCAACATGCTTCGGGATCCCTGCAAAATACAAAGGTTTGGTACATATCAATTCATGGAGAATGCAACAGATGGAGGGTGTTGGGTTAATGGATCAAAGGTATATTCTATGATAAGATTGACAAAATGGGTGGACCTGTGAGAAGCAAAACATTCCAAGTAGAAATCAAAGGTTATAGACCTCAAGACCAAGGCCAGTAGTTTAAATCAGGAAAGAGCAACATGCGCACTGAAGGGGGTAACAATCAATATGCTTTGGGAATCAGGTGAAAAACAAAGTTCGGGTAGATGCCGATTCATGAGCAATGCAACAAATAGAGGATATTGGGTCAGGACAGAGAAAAGATATTTCTGTGATACGGATGATAGAGAAAGTGGTTAATCAATAAACATGCAAGGTCTTCGAGTGGAGATCAGTAATCATGGGAGATATGTGGGATCAGATAAGAAGACTAGAAGTGAAAAAAAACAGTTAGGAATACTGCGGCAAAGGATCAGTCAAAAGGTTAGAAATTTTCGACCAAGTTCAAGGCAGTCGGACGAAGCAGAGCATGGAAAGAAGAAAACCATCCCCAGCAAGAGTATAACAACTAATCATCACATTTTAAACTGACCAGATTTTTCTTTGATTTGAAACAGGGGAAGGAAATGTCGTTTATGTCGGAGAAACCCACCGTAAAGAAGAACAGTTGAAGTTTTTGGAAGTCAGGTGTCCACCTGCAGAACAAGGAACAACAGTTAAAGTTATGGAAGTCTAGCATCCACCTGGAGAACAAGGAAGAATAGTTGAAAATTTTGGAAGTCAGGCGCCCACCTGGACAACAAGGAACAATAGTTGAAGATTTTGGAAGTCAGGCGTCCACCTGGAGAACAAGGAACAATAGTTGAAGATAGTTGAAGTCAGGCATCTACTTGGAGAACAAGGAACAATAGCTGAAGTTTTTAGAAGTCAGGCATCCACCTGGAGAACAAGGAACAATAGCTGAAGTTTTTGGAAGTTAGGTGTCCACCTGGAGAATAAGGAACAATAGGTGATGTTTTTGGAAGTCAGGCGTCCACCTGGAGAAAAAGGAAAAATAGTTGAATTTTTTGGAAGTCAGGTGTCCAACTGGAGAACAAGGAACAATAGTTGAAGTTTTTGGAAGTTAGGTGTCCAACTGGAGAACAAGGAACAATAGTTGAAGATAGTTGAAGTCAGGCGTCCACCTGGAGAACAAGGAAAAGTAGTTGAAGTTTTGGAAGTCAGGCATCCACCTGGAGAACAAGGAACAATAGTTGAAGACTTTGGAAGTCAGGCGCCCACCTAGAGAACAAGGAACAATAGTTGAAGTTTTTTGAAATCAGGCGTCCACCTAGAAAACAAGGAACAATAGTTAAAGATTTTGGAAGTCAGTCGTCCACCTAGAGAACAAGGAACAATAGTTGAAGATTTTGGAGTTGAGGCGTCCACCTAGAGAACAAGGAAAAATAGTTGAAGTTTTTGGAAGTCAGGCGTCCACATGGAAAACAAGGAACATTAGTTGACGATTGTTGAAGTCAGGCGTCCACCAGGAGAATGAGGAACAATAGTTGAAATTTTTGGAAGTCAGGCATCCACCTGGAGAAAAGGAACAATAGTTGAAGTCAGGCATCTACCTGGAGAACAAGGAAAAATAGTTGAAGTTTTTCGAAGTCAGGCGTCCACTTGGAGAACAAGGAACAATAGTTGAAGATTTTTGAAGTCAGGCATCCACCTGGAAAACAAGGAACAATAGTTGAAGTTTTTGGAAATCAGGCGTCCACCTGGAAAACAAAGAACAATAGTTGAAGATTTTTGAAGTTAGGCGTCCACCTGGAGAACAAGGAACAATAGTTGAAGTTTTTGAAAGTCAGGCGTCCACCTGGAGAACAAGGAGCAATAGTTGAAGATAGTTGAAGTCAGGCGTCCATCTGGAGAACAAGAAACAATAGTTGATGTTTTTGAAAGTCAAGCGTCCACTTGGAGAACAAGGAACAATAGTTGAAGATATTTGAAGTTAGGCGTCTACCTGGAGAATAAGGAAAAATAGTTGTGATGACCCGGCCCGTTGTGATGTGAGTTACCACCCCATTTCCCCAACATTATGTTTCTCTATGCTTCATTTTTGGTATTTGAGGCGATCGAGTTGAATTGGATGGGTTTTAGATGGGAATGAGACACTTAGTCTCTTTAAGGGAAGCTTGTTTTGGAAAAGTCAACCGGAAGTTGACTATTGAGTTAGATGGCTCAGATGTGATTTCTGTTGATTTGGTTAGCTTTGGGGGATGAATTGTGACTTAAGGGCGCGATTGGAAGTGATTTTAGAGGTCCGGTGTAGAATTAGGCTTGAATTAGCGAAGTTAGTATGTTGGCGAATTCCGGTTGGTAGGTGAGATTACGATCCGGGGGTCAGAATGGAATTATGAGAGTTGCAGTAGTTCCGTTAGGTGATTTTGGATGTGCGTGCAAAATTTCAGGTCATTCGGAGGTGTTTTGGTTGGGTTTTTGATTGAATGCATGTTTCGGAAGTTTTGAAGAAACTTAGGCTTAAATCCGATGTGAATTGATGATTTTAGTGTTCTTAGATATGTTTTGATGGTTGGAATAAGTTCGTATGATGTTTTGGGATATGTTGGTGCCTTTGGTTGAGGTCCCGGGGGCCTCGGGGTGATTTCTGGTGGCTAACGGAAGGAATTTGAAGTTGGAAAAATTGCAGGTTTGGTTGAAGGAGGTGTTTCCGCATATGCGGAAAGGACACCGCAGATGCGGTTGCACGGAAGCGGAGATGTCATCGCAGGTGCGAAAGAGGGTGAGTTTGAGCAGTTCCTCACAAGCGGAAGTATTTTTCGCCCATGCGAGTCTGCAGAAGCGGACAACAAGTCGCAGGAGCAGTTTGGTCTTGGAGGTGAGGCTTTGTAGAAGCGAAGAATTTTGTCGCAGAAGCAACCGTTGGGATTTAAGGAGATTCCACTTAAGCAGACAAGGACCGCAGAAGCGGTCACGCGGAAGCAATGTGGGGACCGCAGAAGCGGAAACCCCTGAAGGCCAGTAGGTTTAAATGTTATTTTTCATCCGCGAGGGTTATGTTATTTCCACCATTTTGAGCAATCTTGAGAACTTTTGATGGGGATTTTAGAGAGTTTTGACTGGGAATCGATTGGAGGTAAGTCCTATAGCCTAGAAACATCATTTTATTGAAGAATCAACCTTTAATTCTTGGAAAAATTGGGTAAAAATTGGAAGAACTAGGGCTTGGTTTTTGAAATGGAAATTTGGGATTTGAGGGGGCATTTGGGCTCCGATTTTGATAAATTTGACATGTGTGGACTCGTGGAGAGACAAGGAGTCCGGCGATGCGAAGTTCATAATTTTTCGAGAAGTAGGCCCGGGGCTCGAGTTTTGCCAACTTCGTGATTTTCGACATTTTTCGAGTAAATTCGATTGGGTTATGTTCCTTTAGCCTATTGTAACACATTCCTTGTGTTTTTTATCAGATTTGACGCGCGAGGAGGTCGATTCGAGGGGAAAAGTCTTGGCGAGCAAGACTTTTGGCCGGCTAGAGGTGAGTAATGATTTTAAATGATGTCCTGAGGGTTTGAAACCCCGAATTTTGCACAACTTGGTGCTGTGTTGAGATGAGACACGCGTTCAACGACGAGCGCAAGGTTATTTACTATTGGGGACTGTGATTTGGTCCCGTCCGGATGATATTTTACCGCGTATTTACTATGACTTTTTGTTTTACACTATGATTTGGTCTCATTGCCATATTTGGGGCTTGTTGCCGACTATTTGAACTCTTTATGAACCATCATCACTGTTTTCCTCACTATTTGAAATATTATTTTAACTCAGTCCATGTGATTTACATAGTTTCATGAACTCAGCTACATTTTATTCAAACTTGGAGTTGCAACTGTTATTTGAGCTATTGCTTGAGTTGAGTATTATTGTTTACTGATGCCTGAGGGGCTTTTGACTATTTTTTTGATTGATTGAGACCGAGGGCCTTATGTGAGGTCATGATGAGTGATGTTAGGAGGCTATCAGGCCTCGAGTATATTGTGAGCTGGCTTCCAGGCCTTGTGTTGGTATTGTTCAGGCTTTCAGGCCTTGCTGATAGTGCTTGGGCTGTAGGAGCCCCTCCGGAGTCTGCACACCCACAGTGAGCGCGGGTACCGTAAACTTTAGACGGTGGTAACAATGACACTGTTATACGCGTTTTGGTCAGGTAACAATGGCTGACCAGTTAGGTAACAATGACTGACCAGTGCTAACAATGGTACTGTAACGCGCATTTTGGTTAGGTAACAATGGCTGACCGGTCAGGTAACAATGACTGAAGAGGAAACTATTCTGAGCATTTCTTACTGATTGAGCATAATTTATTTAAATTGTTTTCATAGAGGATTTCTTGTTAATTTCACTAGTTTTACTGTTTTCCTTGGTTTTACGGCTTGAAAAAGCATTACTTGTGCCTATATGGGATTTTATGTTCTCAGTCGTTATTTATTGTTATTACTCACTGAGTCGGAGTGCTAACTTTACTCCTTGCACCTTGTGTGTAGATTCAGGTGCATCACACTCTGAGGGAGGACCTGTCCAGTTGAGCAACACTTCTTTGGGAGCATCGAGTTAGCTGCATGACGTACGCAGCCCTGATTCTTCCCTCCTATTCTTATCTTTTATTATCCTGTTTTCTTAGACGGTATTGCTATAGGATGACACTCCGTATTAAAAGCTCATGGTCTTGACACCGGATCCTATTTTGGGCTTATGTTTTTCCGTATTCTGTTGGATTTTAGTACACTTTCTCAGTATTTATAGTTTTTTAATATCATAAATTGGTAATTTAATAGTTGTGTTTAAACTCTTGAATCACCATTAGTTGGGATATTTGTTAAATGGTCGGTCTTGCCTAACAAGGTGTTAGGCGCCATCACGATCGGGGTTTGGGTCGTGACAAGTTGATATCAGAGCCTAGGTTACCTGCTCTCGCGAATCATGCACCGGTTTAGTAGAGTCTTGCGCAGCAGTACGGGGTCGCCTGTATTTCTCCTCGAGAGGCTGCAGAACCTTTAGGAAAACTTCATATTCTTCAAATTCTTGTTGTGCGACTTTGTTGATCCAAGAACTAAACTTTTGTATTCTATTCTCTCGCAGATGGCGAGAACCTGTGCTACCGGACGTGACGGACGACCACCAGTACCACCCCCTCGAGGCCGTGGATGCCATCGTGGTCGTGGTCGAGGCAGAGCAGCAGGGGCAGCACCTATTGACCCACCAGTTGTCCAGGCTCAGGGCCATACTCCGGCTGTAGACATTCTAGCAGCCCCTGCTTAGGCACCGACAGTGCCCATTGTGATCCCGGGTCTCCAGGAGACCTTGGCCCAGATACTATCAGTTTGCACCGGCCTAGCCTAGGTAGTCTCGGCCACTACAGCAGCTACTTCTCAGGTAGGGGAAGGCAGTCAGACCCCCGCTGCTCGCACACCCGAGTAGGTGATGCAGGGTTTACAGACACCGGGAGCAGCTACAGCTCAGCCGGTAGTGCCAATTTAGGATTTTGTGGTTCCAACTATGCCAGACGATGAGCAACGTCGTCTCGAGAGGTTTAGTAGGCTTCATCCTCCAGTTTTCAGTGGTTCTCAGGGCGAGGATGCCCAGGGATTCCTTGACAAGTATCAGCATATGCTTCAGATGGCAGGGATCTTGGAGTCCAGCGGAGTAGCATTCACCGTATTTCAGTTCACTGGGGCTGCCTTCACATGGTGGGAGGCATATGAGCAGTGTAGGCCGGCAGGTGTAGCGCCTTTGTCATGGCAGGAGTTCTCCACTATCTTTTGGAGAAGTGGGTACCACAGTCTCATAGGGAGGAGCTGCGTAGGCAGTTCAAGTGGCTTCGATAGGGAGACATGACTGTGACCCAGTATGAGGCAAGATTTCCTGAGTTAGCCCGTCATGCCTCATTGATGGTTCTGACCGACAGGGAGAGAATCAAGAGGGTGTAGATGGACTTAACTATCACCTTCGTATTCTGATGACTCGAGAGAGAGATTTGGGTATATCCTTTGAGGATGCAGTTGACATTGCTCGTGATATTGAGTTGGCTCGCCGTCAAGACAGAGACGTGTGGAGGCATTGTCCTCGGCATCGTGGTAGTCAGTCCCAGTAGAGGGGTCAGCCCTCATCTTCTGGCCTATCTTCTTCAGCCCCCGCCCCGCCAGCTAGGGGTGAGGGTCAGACAGCTAGGGGACGCCCCAGAGGGGGAGGCTGATCGGGTGGTGGTCAGGCTCGATTCTATTCTCTTCAGGGCCGGTCAGATGCTATTGCTTCGGATGCCATTATCACAGGTATTATTTCAGTCTGCCACAGGGATGCCTCGGTTTTATTTGATTCTGGTTCTACCTATTCCTATGTGTCTTCTTATTTTGCTCACCATTTGGGTATGACCCGGGGTGCCTTGCTTTACCTATTCATGTATCCACCCCGGTGGGCGATACTATTATGGTAGACCATGTACATCGTTCATGTTTAGTGACTTTTGGGGTTCTGTAGACCCGTGTTCACTTGTTGCTGTTGAGAATGGTAGATTTTGATGTTATTCTGGGCATGTATTGTCTATCTCCATGCCATGCTATTCTCGATTGTCATGCCAAGACAGTCACGTTGGCTATTCCGGGTGTTCCGAGGATTGAGTGGCGTGGTATGAATGACTATGTTCCCAGCCGTGTGATTTCTTTCCTAAAGGCCCAGCGGATGGTTAGGAAGGGTTGTTTATCATATTTGGCTTTTGTGAGTGACATTGGAGATGATACTCCTAGTCTTGATTCTGTTCCCGTTGTGAGGGACTTCCCTGATATGTTTCCAGCAGACCTGCCGGGCATGCCGCCAGACAAGGACATTGATTTTGGTATTGACCTGGTGCCGGGCACTCAGCCCATATCTATTCCTCTGTATTGCATGGCACCAGCGGAGTTGAAAGAACTAAAGGATCAGCTTCAGGAACTCCTAGATAAGGGGTTTATTTGTCCTAGTGTGTCACCGTGGGGTGCACCGATCCTATTTGTTAAGAAGAAGGATGGTGTAATGAGAATGTGCATTGACTACAAGCAGTTGAACAAGGTAATAGTGAAGAACTAGTATCCACTACCGCGCATTGATGATTTGTTTGACCAGCTCCAGGGGGCAAAGGTATTCTCTAAGATTGATCTCCGTTCAGGCTACCACTAGATGAATATCAGGGATTCAGATATTATGAAGACTGCCTTCAGGACTAGATATAGGCATTATGAGTTTCTAGTCATGTCTTTTGGGCTGACTAATGCCCCAACCGCGTTCATACACTTGATGAACATTGTATTTAGGATGTATCTTGATTCGTTTGTGATTGTTTTTATTGATGATATATTGGTGTACTCGCGTAGCCAAGAGGAGCACGCTCAGCACTTGAGAGTGGTATTACAGAGATTGAGGGAGGAGAAGCTTTATGCAAAATTCTCCAAGTGTGAGTTTTGTCTTGGGTCAGTGGCTTTCTTAGGGAACGTGGTATCCAGCGAGGGTATTTAGGTCAACCGAAAGAAGATTGAGGCAGTGCAGAGTTGGCCTAGACCGACCACGGCCACGAAGATTTGTAGTTTCCTTAGGTTGGAAGGGTATTATCGCCGGTTTGTTCAGGGATTTTCTTCTATTGCATCTCCCTTGACCAATTTGAGTCAGAAGGGTGCTCCATTTTTGTGGTCTGATGAGTGCGAGGAGAGCTTTCAGAAGCTCAAGACAACCTTGACCATGGCTCCAGTGTTGGTATTGCCATCAGTTTCAAGTTCTTACACTATGTATTATGATGCTTTGAGAGTTAGGATCGGATATGTGTATATGCAGGAGGGTAGAGTTATTGCATATGCTTCTCGCCAGTTGAAGCCCCATGAGAAGAACTACCCTGTACATGATTTGGAGTTGGCTACTATAGTTCATGCTTAGAAGATATGGAGGCACTACTTATATGGCGTATCTTGTAAGGTGTACACTGATCATCGTAGCCATCAGCATTTGTTCAAAAAGAAGGATCTTAATTTGAGACAGCAGAGGTGGCTTGAGTTACTCAAGGACTATGATATTACCATTTTGTATCACCCGGGGAAGGCCAATGTAGTGGCCGATGCTTTGAGCCGGAAGGTGGCTAGTATGGGTAGTCTGGCGTACATTCCAGTTAGGGAGAGGCCCTTTGCAGTTTATGTCCAGGCTTTGGCCAATTGGATGGTGAGGTTAGACATTTCGAAGCCTAGTCGGGTGTTGGCTTGCATTTTTTCTCGGTCTTCTTTGTATGACCGCATCAGAGAGCGCCAGTATGATGATCCATATTTGCTTGTCCTTAAGGACAGCGTTCAACATGATGATGCGAGAGATGTGAATATTGATAATGAGGGTGCGAGAGATGTGAATATTTACGTGCCCAATATGGATGGGCTTCGGGAGTTAATATTAGAGGAGGCCCACAGCTTGCGGTATTCCATTCATCCAGGTGCCGCGAAGATGTATCAGGATTTGAGACAACACTACTGGTGGCGGAGAATGAAGAAGGACATTGTGAGTCATGTAGCTCAGTGCCTCAACTGTCAGCAAGTGAAATATGAGCATCAGAGGCCCGGTGGTGTGCTTTAGCGCATGGATATTCCCGAGTGGAAGTGGGAGAGGATTTCTATGGATTTTGTGACTGGTCTCCCTCGGACCTCGAGGAAGTATGATTCGATTTGGGTGATTATGGATCGGCTGACCAAGTCCGCGCACTTTATTTCGGTGTGTACTACCTATTCTTCGGAGCGGTTAGCGAGGATTTTCATCCGGGAGATTGTTCGGTTGAAGGGGTCACAGTTTCTATTATCTCAGATAGGGGTACTCAGTTTACTTTCCAGTTTTGTAGGACTTTTCAGCGGGAGTTGGGTACACAGGTAGAGTTGAGCACAGTGTTTCATCCTCAGATGGACGGGCAGTCCAATCGTACCATTTAGATATTAGAGGACATGTTGCGCGCTTGTATTATTGATTTTGGAGGTTCTTGGGTTGAGTTCTTGCCACTTGAAGAGATTTATTACAACAACAGCTACTAGTCCAGTATCCAGATGGCACCATATGAGGCCTTTTATAAGAGACGTTGTAGATCTCCGATTGATTGGTTTGAGCCTGGCGAGGCTAGACTATTGGGGACAGAGTTGGTCCAGGATGCCTTAGAGAAAGTGAAAGTGATCTAGGAGAGACTTCGTACAGCTCAGTCACGTCAGAAGAGTTATGCGGACCGGAAGGTTTGGGATATATCTTACATGGTGGGCGAGAAGGTTTTGTTGAAGGTTTCGCCCATGAAGGGCGTTATGAGATTTGGAAAGAAAGGAAAGTTGAGTTCGTGGTTCATTAGGCCTTTTGAGGTTCTTAGGAGGATTGGGAAGGTGGCCTATATGCTTGCTTTGCCACCCAGCTTGTCTGGGGTTCATCCAGTATTTCATGTATCTATGTCCGGAAGTATGTTGGGGACCCATCCTATATTTTGTTTTTCATTACAGTTCAGTTGGATGATAATTTGACATATGATGTGGAGCAAGTGTCTATTCTGGGTTGCCAAGTTCGAAAGTTGAGGTCAAAGGATATAGCTTCAGTGAAGGTGCAGCGGAGGGGTCGGCCCGTGGAGGAGGCTACTTGGGAGACTGAGCGGGAGATGCGGAGCAGATATCCTCGCTTGTTTGAGACTCCAGGTATGTTTCTTGACCTGCTCGAGGACGAGCGTTTGTTTTAGTTGGGGAGGATGTGACGACCTGGCCCGTCGTCACATGAGTTATTACCCCGCTTCCCCCACATTATGTTTCTCTATGCTTCATTTTCGGTATTTGAGGTGATCGAGTTGAATTGGATGGGTTTTAGATGGAAATGAGACACTTAGTCTCTTCAAGGGAAGCTTGTTTTGGAAAAGTCAACCAGAAGTTGACTATTGAGTTAGAGGGCTCGGATGTGATTTTTGTTGCTCCGGTTAGCTTTGGGGGATGAATTGTGTCTTAAGGGCGCAATCAGAAGTGATTTTGGAGGTCCGGTGTAGAATTAGGCTTGAATTGACGAAATTAGTATGTTGGCGAATTCCGGTTGGTAGGTGAGATTTCGATCCGGGGGTCGAAATGGAATTCTGAGAGTTGCAGTAGTTCCGTTAGGTGATTTTGGATGTGTGTGCAAAATTTCAGGTCATTCGGAGGTGTTTTGGTTGGGTTTTTCATCGAATGCGTGTTTTGGAAGTTTTGAAGAAACTTAGGCTTGAATCCGATGTGAATTGATGATTTTAGTGTTGTTCCATATGTTTTGATGGTTGGAACAAGTTCGTATGATGTTTTGGGATATGTTAGTGCCATTGGTTGAGGTCCCGGGGTTTCGGATGGCTAACGGAAGGAATTTGAAGTTGGAAAAATTGCAGGTTTGATTGCAGCAGGTGTTTCCGCATCTGCCGAAAGGAAACCGTAGATGCGGTTGCGCGGAAGAGGAGATGTCATCGTAGGTGCGAAAGAGGGTGAGGTTGAGCAGTTCCGCAGAAGCGGAAGTATTTTTTGCCTATGCGAGCCCGCAGAAGCGAACGACAAGTCACATGAGCGGTTTGGGCTTCGAGGTGAGGCTTCGCAGAAGCGAAGAATTTTTTCGCAGAAGCGACCTTTGGGATTTAATGAGATTCCACTTAAGCGGACAAGGACCGCAGAAGCGGTCACGCGGAAGCGATGTGGGTACCGCAGAAGCGAAAACCCCTGAGGCCAGTAGGTTTAAATGTTATTTTTCATCCGCGAGGGTTATGTTACTTCCTCTATTTTTGAGCGAGCTTGAGAACTTTTGACGGGGATTTTAGAGAGTTTTGATTGGGAATCGATTGGAGGTAGGTCCTATGGCCTAGAAACATCATTTTATTGAAAAATCAACTTTTAATTCTTGGAAAAATTGGGTAAAAATTGGAAGAACTAGATATTGGTTTTTGAAATGGAAATTTGTTATTTGAGGGGGCATTTGGGCTCCGATTTTGATAAATTTGATACGTGTGGACTCATGGCGAGACGAGGAGTCCGGTGATATGAAATTTGTAATTTTTCGAGAAATGGGCCCGGGGCTCGTGTTTTGCCAACTTCGTGATTTTCGACGTTTTTCGAGGAAATTTGATTGTGTTATATTCCTTTGGCCTATTGTAACACATTCCTTATGGTTTTGATCAGATTCGACGCGCGATGAGGTCGATTCGAGGGAAAAGACTTTGTGAGCAAGACTTTTGGCCGGCTAGAGGTGAGTAATGATTTTAAATGACATCCTGAGGTTTTGAAAACCCGAAGTTTGCATAACTTGGTGCTGTGTTGAGATGAGACACACGTTCAACGATAATAGGGGTTATTTACTATTGGGGAGTCTGACTTGGTCCAGTCCGGATGATATTTTACCGCATATTAACTATGACTTGTTGTTTTACACTATGATTTGGGCTCATTGCCATATTTGGAGCTTATTGCCGACTGTTTGAACTCTCTATGAACCATCATCACTGTTTTCCGCACTATTTGAAATAGTATTTGAACTCAGTCCATGTGATTTACACAGTTTCATGAACTCAGCTACATTTTACTCAAACTTGGAGTTTTAACTGTTATTTGAGCTATTGCTTGAGCTGAGTATTATTGTTTTACTGATGCCCGAGGGGCTTTTGACTATTTTTTTTGGACTGATTGAGGCCGAGTGCCTTATGTGAGGCAAAGATGAGTGACATGAGGAGGCTTTCAGGCCTCGAGTATATTGTGAGCAGGCTTCCAGGCCTTGTGTTGATATTGTTCAGGCTTTCAGGCCTTGTTGATAGCGTTTGGGCTGTAGGAGCCCCTCCGGAGACTGCACACCCACAGTGAGCGTGGTTACCCTAAACTTTAGAAAGTGGTAACAATGACACTGTTATACGCATTTTGGTCAGGTAACAATGGCTGACCAGTCAAGTAACAATGACTGACCAGTGGTAACTATGGCACTGTAACATGCGTTTTGGTCAGGTAACAATGGCTGACTGGTCAGGTAACGATGACTGACCAGGAAAGTATTTTGAGCATTTCTTAATTATTGAGCATAATTGATTTAAATTGTTTTCACAGAGGATTTCTTGTTAATTTCACTGGTTTTACCGTTTTACCTGGTTTTACTAATTGAGATAGCATTACTTGTGCCTATATGGGATTTTATATTCTCAGTCGTTATTTATTGTTATTACTCACTGAGTCGGAGTACTCACTTCACTCCCTACACCTTGTGTGCAGACTCAGGTGCATCACACTCTGAGGGAGGACCTGTCTAGATGAGTAGCACTTTTTCGGGAGCTTCGAGGTAGCTGCATGGCATCCGCAGCCCTGATTCTTCCCTTCTATTCTTATATTTTATTATCCTATTTTCTTAGACGGTATTGCTTTAGGATGACAGTCTGTATATAGAGGCTCATGGTCGTGACACCGGATCCTGTTTTGGGCTTATGTTTTTCCGTATTCTGTTGAATTTCAGTATACTTTCTCCGTATTTATAGTCTTTTAATATCATGAATTGGTAATTTAATAGCTGTGTTTAAACTCTTGAATCACCATTAGTTGGGGTATTTGTTAAATGGCAGGGCTTGCGTAACAAGGCGGTGGGCGCCATCACGACTGGGGTTTGGGTCGTGACAATAGTTTAAGTTTTTAGAAGTCTGGCTTCCACCTGGAGAACAAGGAAAAATAGTTGAAGTTTTTGGAAGTCAGGCGTCCACCTGGAGAACAAGGAACAATAGTTGAAGAATTTGGAAGTCATGCATCCACCTGGAGAACAAGGAACAATAATTTAAGATTTTGGAAGTCTGGCATCCACTTGGAGTACAAGGAACAATAGTTGAAGATTTTGGAAGTCAGGCGTCCACCCGGAGAACAAGGAAAACTAGTTGAAGTTTTTGGAAGTTAGGCGTCCACCTGGAGCACAAGGAACAATAGTTGAAGATAGTTGAAGTCAGGCGTCCACCCGGAGAACAAAGAACAATAGTTGAAGTTTTTTGAAGTCAGGAGTCCACCTGGAGAACAAGGAACAATAGTTGAAGTTTTTGGGAAGTCAGGCATCCACCTGGAGAACAAGGAACAGTAGTTGAAGATTTTTGAGGTCAGGCATCCACCTGGAGAACAAAGAACAATAGTTGAAGATAGTTGAAGTCAGGCATCCACGTGGAGAACAAGGAACAATAGTTGAAGTTTTTGGAAATCAGGCGTCCACCTGGAGAACAAGGAAGAACAATTCAAGTCAAGAAGTCAGGCGCCCACCTACAGAGCAAAGGGAAGAACAATTTAAGTCAAGAAGTGAGGCGTCCACCTGGAGAACAAGGAAAGGAAACAATGGTCAAAAGAAGACAATTCAAGTTTCAAGGGGAAAATAATTCGAGTTTCATAGGAAGGGGAGAAGTAGATCAAAATTAGAAATCAGGCATCCACCTGAGGAAAAGGAAACTGCAATTCAAGTCAGCAACAAAGGAACTTCGGAGGAAATAAAACTCAACAAGGCAACAACTGTCACAAGATCAAGTTTGAAAATAAATCTTTGTAATTCATAGACTATAGCTTAGTCTAGCTTCTTTATTTTAGCACGGTGTAATAAGGAGGTCAGTAGCAGTAGCAGCAGTAATAATGAAATCACAGCTTCATGGTAGTCCCAGCTACCAAGATTCCCGAACTACATTGACCTGATTCCTTTTTAGCCAAGGATATGTAGGAAACCTTTGAAGCAGAGGTTCGGTCAAATCTTTCAAAAAATGCTTCATACAGAGTATTTAAACGGGCAAAAATCGCTCGTATCCGATGACTTTATATTTGCACAAAAACTCTTCGTTTTTTCTGACAAAGAGGGGCAGTTGTGAGCACGTGATTTTTGCCCTATGTGAATTACTCCCACAAATCAAAACAAAATAATTGTTTTTCATTGTTTGCAATCTTGTAAAATTTTGTGACATTTTCCCATCAATTGTTTGCATATTTTTGTGTGCATATTTAATTTTATTAATATATCAAAAAATATAAAAAATATATTGCGATTGCATTCATGGTTTAATTAGATATTTTTGAATTAATTGATAATTAGGTGTGTTACAAAAATGAAAAATCACAAAAATAATGTATTTTTGCATTTTCTTTTTTAGTGTCCAAATTATGTGTTTGGTATTTAATTATTTTGTGATAATTACTACTTAGAGTTAATTAGTATTTTTGAGATAGTTTGGACAACGATTAATTTAGGTTTGTATATTATATTAATTAGAATTTTAGAAAATAAAAAGAAAAGGAAAAGAATTAGAGGAAAAACGGATGTTGGATCAATTTGGTTTAGCCCAAAACAAAATCCACCCCAAACCCCTGAAACCCGTTAAAACAAGCCCAAACCCGTCCCCCAGTCCAGTCCGCCTCCACAACCATCAAACAACGTTGTTTGGACACATTTTGATCAGGGTCGTCAATCTCATTTGATCGAACGGTCCAAAATCCTATAACGCGACCCGACCATTCCTAAAAATTGACCCAAACCCTACTAAACCAAATGACCCCATTTTATTTTAATGAATTAATCTAACCCGTTGTATTCCAATTATCCTACGGCCCAAATTAATTGACTAGTTTAATATACCCAATACACTTACCCCCCAACCCAAACCAAACCACTACCTCTTCGTCTCTCTTCCTAGACCAAATGCAACACCACCCTAAACCACCGCCTGCCGCCTGCCGGGAATCGCCTATGGAGGCATCCGGCGTCCAAACTCTAGCAAATTTACACCCCTGATTCCTCTTCACCTCCCCATTCCGTAACCCCAAACCGATTCCCTCAAATCTAAGGCAAACCTTTCGAATATTAGTTTAAAAGTTCACCCTGAAACCTAGGTTACCCAATCACCCCCACCTTTACACCATAGAATCACCCCGATCCCCCCTTTCCAAATCCTAGACTGGTTTCCTTCTAATCTTAACAGAACCTTTTGAATATCGAATCTAAGAGCGAGACCTAAAAATTTCAAAATTCCAGAATTGATGGATTTATTGATGATTGGGACCACAATGGACCTTGACCATGTGTTTTCATCTGAAAACACATGATTAAGACCCCTTGTGGTCAAAATCGAGAGTTCGAAGAAGAATATCAAAGTTTAGCCAACTGATTAGGTATTTCGTTTCCTCTCTTGTTTTATTTCTTTTCTTTCATAGTCATTGGTCGTTCTTCTTCATCTCCCATCCCTTTCCGCTTCGTTATTTATTTTTCTCTTTCAATGTTTTGGTTCTTTGATTCTGTTGTTCCAGCGACTTAGTCTGTATAATAGGTCGTTTTGTTTTTGATTGTTTGTTGATTATTAGTCAATCGTATAGTAGTTGTTATCAATCAGTCTAATTCTGAAATTATTTAAGTGTGTGGTTTCTTCTGCCTTCCATGTTGATTATAGACTTTTTGGATTAGTTGTTGATTAGGCTTTGGGTTATTTATGACCCATGTGGTAGGCTAAATCTTGGGTCAATATGACCCATTTGATTTCAGATCTTTAGAAATAATAGCAGAAACTTTAGAGGGTAGTTTAGGAATAGTTCAGTAATGCAACAAGGTTACCTAATGAAGAAGGAGGTTGTTAATTGATATGGGTGCAATAGCTGGATTAAATTAAAAGGCACTAAGTCAGTGGGGTCAATTAAAATTTTTAAAAGGGGTTGCTAGTGGAATGACACCCTGTTTAGTGCCCTTTTAGGAGCTGGAAATCAGTGAACATGGGGGCATAAAAAGGCTGAAATAATAAGTGTAAAGGGATACACAGGCTGGAAAGAGGGGGAACTCACTGATATATAAGGAGACATGCATTGGGAGATACATTTGATACAGGGAATTGAGAGAGGGAGAGCTATTGTTCCATTGAGCTTTAATAATTTTCTGATTCTTTCAACTTCTAAAAACCATACTGCTTGATTAATAGGGGTTGAGATGGTTTGATATTAGTCTGTGTAAATTTTTGGAGTCAAGATGTGTTGAATTGTTACTGTAACATCGGATTTGGAGTCGATTTCAGGGTTTCAATTGTTAAATTTGGACTGAACTGTCGCTGTTATCCATCTCTGTTGTTTACTACTGCTGATCGTGCTCTGTTTATTTGTTCCTTCAATTTCAGGTACACACTTAAGGCTCTATTATTTGAGAATGTTGACTTGAAGCAATGAAAATTGAAAAAAGGAAGATTAAACCATATTTCCATCCCTTTTACGTTTCTGTTGTAGTTATTTTTTTAGTTAGATTTTCTGCAAATTAGTTTCTATCATTGTATATTCGTTTGAAACTGCTAGACTTGTTGCATCAAAGTCTGAATTGGTTGTTTGTTTGTTTCTTATATTTTCTGCTGGAAGGTAATTCATCTAATTCACCTTCATTTGGTGTTACTTTTGTTAATTACATTGCATCGTAGTTGTAAATATGTTGAAAGGCTTGATTGCAAGAAACGTTTCTGTCAATTGTCCTTGGTATAATCTTTAACTTGTAATCTCCACTAAGGAGGAAATCAATTTTGATCCTTAATTGGGATAGATGGATGTCCTTTTAATTAATTTTATATGAAGTTATATCTCAATATCCATGTCAAATTGACTGTATTAGGACAACAGATGGCTGTTTGATTTTGGGTTGTGCTCGAATTGACTGATTAATGCAAATAGCCATTATCATGGTTGTGTCATTTCCACTAAGTTACTTATTGTATTGATTTCTATTCTATGTGCAACGTTTAAAGTTGTCATTTCATTTACATTGATTACTTTAGTGTGTTATCATATTTGAAATTAGAATGCTTTGGGAAATTTCATTCTTTACTAAGTTTTTAATGTTGAAAGTACCAACAAACCATTGTACGGACATGTAATATTAGTAGAAAAATAATTCATGAATATTTGTAGTTTGTTTTATTTGAGTAAAGCCTTTTGGAATAATTTGAGGTGCGCCATGCCGAACAAAAATACAATTGCGTGGCCCTCGTTTTGAATTAATCATTGTTTTGATCCTTAGAATTCGAGGCGTTCCATTTAGCAAATTCCATGGCCCTCGCAAAGTGCAAACGTGTAGTTGCTTTAGGCGCGTATTTTAATAATCTACTTTCCTAAAATCTGGTGCACATTTATGTCACCCAAATCTAAATCTCAACGATGTTAAAATAGGTCAAAAAATTACCGGTGCATTTATGTGACGTGGTTCGAGACGTGTTTTAATAACGTTGCGATTTTCTCTTAAAAATGAATAAAAGCGGTTAAAGTTAAAATTTGAACATAGGTTAGAAAATGTATTAAAATCATATAATTAATCCGAATATAACAGTTGAGCGACCGTGCTATAACCACGGAACCTGGGAATGCCTAACACCTTCTCCCGGGTTAACCGAATTCCTTACTCGGATTTCTGGTGCGCGGACTGTTAAACTGAGTCAACCCTTTCCTCGATTCGGGATTTGAACAGGTGAGTTGGGACACCATAAATCTCCCAAGTGGCGACTCTGAATCTTTTTATATTAAATCACATTTCGATTGTATTTTAATTAGAAAATCTCCCTTTATTATATCCCTCTTCCGAGGGTGTAGTGTAAAAAGGAGGTTTGACAAGGATAACCACGCGATCGTCGGGATACTGAGAGATCCCCGGATAATTATCTTTTGTGAAAAGTGGTATTACTTGTAATTGTTTGTCTCCGTTTCAGTTATTGTTGTTATCCTTACTATCCTGTTTTATTTCTCACAATTCTCTTTCGACTGTACTATTTTAGCTTATACTGTTATACCTATAGTCTCAGTAGGGCCCTGACTTTCCTCATCACTACACCACCGAGGTTAGGCTTGGCTCTTACCGAATATCGTTGTGGTGTACTCGTGCCCTTTCTGCGCATGTTTTTCATGTGCAGATCCAGGTACCTCTACTTAAACTTATCACTCATAAGGCGAGATGCTTAGAGACTCCGAGGTATATTTGCCGCGTCTGCACACCGGAGAGTCCCTTTCTACTCTTCCTTTTATATTAGCCCTTCTATACTTCCATTTTTTTAGACATTCTAGAGTTAGACACTCGTAGACATCCAAAGTCTTGTGATCATGAGATTTCAGGTTTTGGGAAAATGTATTTAGTTTTTTCGAGAGTGGTTATTTTGTTTGCAGAGCGGCACTTTTAAACACTACTTTATCTCATTATTTTGGCCTTTAATTATTTCTTCCGCAAGTTTCAGTAATTTTTTTGTGCATTGTTAGGCTTATCTAGTCATAGAGACTAAGTGCCGTCAGGACAATTCACGGAGGGCAAATCGGGGTCGTGATAAGTTGGTATCAGATCTCTCGGTTCACTGGAGTCATGAATCACAAGCCGATTTATTAGAGTTTTTCTTATCGGTATGGAGACGTCAGTACTTGTCTACGAGAGGCTATATAACTATTAGGAAAATTCCACTTCATTTGATTTCCTATCGTGTGAGATTTTTGATATCACAATTCCAATCTTCTATCTTATATTCCTTCACCGATGGTGAGGACACGTTCTACCCGAGATGATCAGGCACCTGTGCCCTCTACTGCAGCCGTCAGAGGTCGGGGCTGGGGTAGAGTCCTAGGATGCACGATACAGCTAGAGCACCCGCGCGAGCTGCCATGAGCAGTGCCAGTCGGAGCCCAGGCACCTAATACGCCTATTACTACTACTACGCCAACACTACAGGAGACTCTGGCAAAATTCATGAGCATGTACACCACTTTGGCTCAGGTAGGGTTGCTTCCCCTTGCTGCAGCTAGATCCCAGGCCGGGGGAGAAGCACAGACTCCTGTTGCCCACACTCTTGAGTAGCGAGTGCATGTTGATCAGGTCCCATAGGCTATTCTGGTACAACCCATAGCTCCAGATCAGCCCGAGGATAGGGTAGCGGCTTCCAAGGATGAGCAATGTAGGCTTGAGAGGTTCAAGAAGTATAAGCCTCCTGTATTTAGTGGTCTAGCATCATCGGTTGACCTATGATTTCTAGATGAGTGCTACTGTATTCTTCGTACCATGGGTATTTTTTAATCGAGCGGGGTTTCCTTCACTACCTTCCAGCTTCGAGGGGCTGCCTATGAGTGGTGGCATAATTATGAGTTACATAGTCCGGATGAGGCAGCATCCCTGACTTGGACTCAGTTTTCAGATATGTTCCTGAAAGAGTATGTTCCTTAGAGCCTCAGGGAAGCATGGAGTGTAGAGTTTAAGCATTTATGCGTGCTATGACTGTCTCGAATTATGCTGTCCGTTACACTAGTTTTGCTAGACATGCACCAGCCTTGATTTCTACTGTTCGCGAGAGGGTTCACCCGTTCATTGAGGGTATTATTCCAAACATCAGGTCTAGCATGGCTCGTTAGTTGGATATGGATATTTCTTATTAGCAGGTGGTGAGCATTGCTAAAAGGATTGAGGGTATGCATGCTAGGGAGAGAGAGGAGAGGGAGGCCAATAGGTCTCAAGAGTCGGCCCATTATTCTGGTTCCCGTGCCCCAACTGTAGGTCATCATGGTAGGGGTTATATGAGTTGCCCTATTCATTAAGCTCTTCCAGCAGCCAGTGGTATTCCAGCTCCTCATAGGCCTCAGGAGCCTTATTTTGCACCTCCAGTATCTAGTGCGCCTCCTGTGCGGGGTGCTTTCAGAGGTCGGTCCAGAAGACCTAGCCCGAGCCAGTCACAGCTTCCACATCCTCCCAGAGCTTGTTTTGAGTTTGGTGACACACGCCATGTGGTGAGAGATTGTCCTAGACTTGGGAGGGGTGCGCCCCTACAGACTTCTTAGCCATAGCGTGCTCCGCAGAGTTCTCAGGCTATGATCACAACACCAGTTGCTACCCCACCTGCTCAGCTAGCTAGAGGTGGAGGTCGGAGAGGTAGAGGTCACCCTGGAGGGGGAAGCCAGGCCAGATACTATGCCCTTCCTGCTCATACCGAGGTTGTTGCCTCTGATTCTATCATCACAGGTATCATCCTGGTTTGTCACAGAGATGCATCGGTTCTATTCGATCCAGGATCCACTTATTCTTATGTGTATTCTTATTTTTCTCCACATTTGGGTGTATCTCGATATTCTTTGAGTTCCCCTATTTATGTTTCTACTCCTGTAGGAGAGTTTCTTATTGTGGATCGCGCTTATCGGTCGTGTTTGGTTGCTCTTAGTGGTTTAGAGACTAGAGCCGATTTATTATTGCTCAACATGGTAGATTTTGATATTATCTTAGGCATGGATTGTTTGTTGCCCCATTATGCTATTCTCGATTGTCATGCCAAAACCGTAACGCTAGTTATGCCAGTAATGTCGCGTGTTGAGTGTAGGGGTGCTTTAGATCACACTCCTAGTAGAAGTTATTTCTTTCATTAAGGCTCAAAGTATGGTTGAGAAGAGGTGTGACGCATATCTAGCTTATGTGAGAGATGTCAGTATCGAAACCCCTTCTATTGATTCAGTCCCAGTAGTACGGGATTTTTTTGATGTGTTTTCAGTTGACCTTCCGGGCATGTTGCCCAATAGAGATATTGATTTTAGCATTGATATGTTGTCGGGCACTCAGCCCATTTGATCCCTCTGTAGCGTATGGATCCTCAAGAGTTGAAGGAGTTGAAGGATCAATTACAGGAATTGCTCGATAAAGGTTTTGTTAGGCCCAATGTATGCTCATGTCTTGTTTGTGAAAAAGATGGATGGTTCTATGCGTATGTGCATTGATTATCACTAGTTGAACAAAGTTACAGTGAAGAAGCATTATCCTTTGCCTCGTATTGATGATTTGTTTGACTAGCTATAGGGTGCACGAGTGTTTTCTAAGATTAACTTATGTTTAGGGTACCTTAAGTTGAAGATTCGAGAGCCAGATATCCCGAAGACTGCTTTCAGGAATCGGTACGGCCATTAAGAGTTCCTTGTTATGTTATTTGGGCTGACCAATGCCCCAACATCCTTTATGCATTAGATGCACAATGTGTTCCGACCATATCTTGACTTATTTCTCATTGTCTTTATTGATGATAATCTTGTGTATTCCCAGAGTCGGGAGGATCACGAGCAGCACCTGAGGACTATGCGTTAGACTCTGAGAGAGAAGAAGTTATATGCTAAGTTCTCAAAATATGAGTTTTGTTTCGATTCTGTGGCATTCTTGGGTCACGTGGTTTCTACTGAGGGAATAAAGGTGGATCCGAATAATGTGGAAGAAGTGCAGAGTTGGCCTAGACCATCTTCAGTGATAGAGATTCCCAATTTTCTTAGCTTGGCGGGTTATTACGGTCGATTTGTTGAAGCTCTTTAATCTATTTTAGCACCTATGACCGATTAATCCAGAAGGGTGTTCTGTTCCAGTGGATGAAAGAGTGTGAGGCGAGCTTTCAGAAGCTCAAGACAGCGTTTACTACAACCCTAGTATTGATATTGCATGTAGGTTCGGGGTCTTACAGTGTCTATTTTGATGCCTCGAGGATTAGCCTTGGAGTGGTACTGATGCAGGATGGTAGGGTGATTGCCTATACGTCCAGACAGTTGAAGATACATGAGAAGAATTATCTTGTCCATGATCACCAGAGTTTGCAGCATCTGTTAAAGCAGAAGGATCTTAATTTGTGCCAGAAGAGGAGGTTAGAGTTGCTGAAGGATTATAATATCACTATTTTATATCATCTAGGTAAGGCTAATGTGGTGGCCGATGCTTTGAGTAGCCGGGCAGAGAGTTTGGGGAGTTTGGCCTATTTATCAGTAGCAGAGAGGCCTAGGGTGATGGATGTTCAGGCCTTAGCTAGCCAGTTTGTGAGATTGGGTCTTTCGGAGCCCAGTTAGGTTCTAGCTTGCGTGGTTTCTCGGTCTTCCTTATTTGATCGTATCAGGGAGCGTCAGTATGATGACCCTCATTTGTTTGTCCTCAAGGACAAGGTCTAGCACGGTGATACCAGGGATGTGACTATAGGTGATGATAGGGTATTGAGGATTCAGGGTCGGATCTGTGTACCCAATGTTGATGGCTTCGGGAGTTGATTCTAGAGGAGGCCCACGGTTCGTGGTATTCCATCCATCCGGGTGCCCACGGAGATGTATCAGGATTTGAGGAAGCACTATTGGTGGAGGAGAATTAAGAAGGATATAGTTGGGTTTGTATCTTGGTGCCTCAATTGTCAGCACTTGATGTATGAGCACCAGAGACCGGGTGGGTTGCTTAAACGGATAGAGATTCCGGAGTGGAAGTGGGAGCGGATAACCATGGACTTTGTAGTTGGGCTCCCATAGACTTTGAAGAAGTTCGATTCCATTTGGGTGATTATGGATCAGCTGACCAAGTTTTCACATTTTATTCCTGTGTGCACTGCCTATTCTTCGGAGCGGTTGGCAGAGATTTATATGCAGGAGATTGTTCATCTGCACCGTATTCCAGTTTGCATTATTTCAGATAGAGGTACTCATTTCACATCATGGTTCTGGAGGTCCGTTCAGCATGAGTTGGGTACTCGGGTGGAGTTAAGTAGAACATTTCACCCTCAGACACACGGGCAGTCCGAGCGCACTATTCAGATTCTTGAGGATATGCTCCGTGTGTGTGATTAAGTTTGGAGGGTCTTGGGATCAGTTCTTGCCATTGGCGGAGTTTGCATACAACAACAACTACTAGTCCAGCATTTAAATGGCACCGTATGAGGCCTTATATGGTAGGCGGTGTAGATCCTCGGTCGGTTGGTTTGAGCAGGGTGAGGCTAGATTATTGGGCACAGACCTGGTTCAGGATGCTTTGGAGAAGGTGAAGGTGATTCAGGATAGACTTCGTACAGCCCAGTCCAGACAGAAGATTTATGCAGATCCAAAGGTTCATGATGTTTCCTATATGTTTGGGAGTGGGGTCTGCTTTGGGTTTCGCCTATGAAGGGCGTTATGAGATTTGGGAAGAAAGGGAAGTTTTGTCCTAGGTTTATTGGCCGTAGGTGCGGTTTCGTTTGGGCAGATGTATATATGCTTCTTCTTCGCGAATTTTGAAGGGTTTGATCATTTTTAACTCGGACTTGGAGGATTGTGGGCGAATTTAAAGAAGGATTTAAAGGAGCTTCGATAAGGTAAGGATTTTTTGACCGAAAACACGATTCTATGGTGCTATTTCATGAATTATGATTGGAAATTTAAGGAATTAATGGAAAAAATGGTGGTTTAGGGCTTGAACTTAAGAGAGCAAAAATCGAGGATTTTAGGGGTCAATTGAACTCCGATTCTTGTGTTTTTGATATGTATAAACTCGTGAGGAGATAAGGAGTCGAATGATGTGAAAATTTTTAATATCGAGAAGTGGGCCCGGGGCTCGGGTTTTGCTAATTTCGAGATTCTTGATGTTTTTTGATTTTTTTGATTGGGTATTGTTTCCTTAGCATATTGTGACGTATTCATTGTGGTTTTGATCAGATTCGACGCACGAGGAGGTCGATTTGAAAGTCAAGGGCATAGCGACCTAGAGTTTGGCCGGCTTGAGGTGAGTAATGATTATAAATGATGTCCTGATGGTCTGAAACCCTGGATTTGCACAACGTAGTACTATGTTGAAGTGATACACACGCTGTATGATGAGCGTGGGATCCTTTACTACTAGGGACTGTGACTTGGTCCATCCCGATTGGTGATTTTTACCGTATTTTAACTGAGATTTAATTATTATCATTATGATCCGGGCTAGATGCCATGTTTGGGGCCTTGTGCCGACCTGTAAAACACTCAGGGGCATTTTTTGTTACTGATTATCCTTACTTTAATTGTTAAAAATCATACCCTCAGTCATGTTTCTAATTGTTTAACACAATATGAACTTGTTGTTGAAATGCTAGTCCTAAATGAAAGTAATATGTGGGCTGAGATCCCTATCTTATATTAGTATGCCCGATAGGCTGTGTTTATATTGACTGAGAGGGGTTGAGAACCCAATAGTGAGGATGTTTTATATGTTATGGATCAGGTTGCACGCCACAACAATATATTTATATCGATCGGGTTGCACGGCGCAGCAAATATATATTTATATATATATGGATCGTGCTGGGCGCCACATCAATATAGCGGTTGGGCTGTAGGAGCCCCTCCGGAGTCTGCACACCCCCAGTGAGCACAGTCGACTATTGTTATGGATCGGGCTGTGCGCCACAACGATATATGGATTGGGCTGCATGCTGCATCGGTATATTTATGATTTCGGTTATTGTGAATAGTATATGAGTGAGTACTGAGGAAAAGTAATAAATAAGTGAATAATATGCTCGAGGAGTGGATTTTATACTTGATTAATACTAGTTAAGTTACCTGTTCTACCTGGTTTTAAGGAATTTCACCTGACTTATTCATTATCTGTTGTTTAAAGGGCTTTACTGCTTTGATATAGAACTGCTTAGTGCCTTTATGCGATTTCATACTATCAGTCATTATTTATTATTATTACTCACTGGGTCAGAGTACTCACATTACTCCCTGCACCATGTGTGCAGATCCTGGTGTTCCTGAGGTGTAGTACGAGCTATTTTGCGGTTCAGATTCCATCGGAGTTATTAAGATAGCTGCATGGCGTCCGCATACTCGATTTCTCCCTCTATCTTTCTTTACCTTTTCCGCATTTTAGATTGTTCCTGTATTAGACTATTAAATTCATGTAATTGAGGCTCTTGACTTGTGACACCGGATCGGTGGGCCATTGTAGAGATTATTATTATTGTGGTTTCCGCACATTTCATCTTTTATTTTCAGACTTCTATTCATATTAGTTTGGTTATTTAATTCTATTAATCGGTATTGAATTTTAAAGAAAGAGATTTAGAGTGTTGAATTGATCGGGCTTGCCTAGCGTTTTGTTGGGCGCCATCACGACCGGGTTGGGGTTGTGACAAGTTGGTATCAAAGCCTAGGTTACTAGGTCTCGCGAGTCATGAGCCAGTTTAGTAGAGCCCCGTGGATCGGTACGGAGACATTTGCATTTATCCTTGAGAGGCTGCCGAACCTTTAGGAAAACTTCATATTCTTGAAATACATGTCGTTCGACTTTGTTGAATCGGGAACTAAACTTCTACTATTTTATTCTCTCACAGATTGTGAGGACACAAGCTACTGGACGAGGTGGACGACCACCAGTACCACACAACGAGGCCACCAAAGGCAGTGGACGCGGTCGTGATTGTGGCAGAGGCAAAGTAGCGAGGGCAGCATCTATTGATCCACCAGCTGCCCCAGCTCCGGATCAGACTCCAGCAATACCAGTTCAGGCACCAGCTGTGCCCATCATGATTCTGGGTCTACAGGAGACCTTGACACAAATTTTGATAGTTCATACTAGCCTGGCTCAAATTGTTTCATCCACCACAGCAATAGCTACTTCGCAGGACGGGGGAGGCAATCAGACCCCCGCTGCTCGCACACCTAAGCAAGTAGTGTAGGGACTACGGATGCCAGAGGAACCTCCAACTCAGCAGGTTGTACCAGTGCAGGAGTTCAGGGTTCCAGCTATGCTTGAGGATGAGCAGCGTCATCTTGAGAGGTTTGGTAGACTCGAGCCTCCGACATTTAGTGGTGCTGAGGGCAAGGATGCCCAGGGTTTTCTTTACAGGTGCCAGCGGATGCTCCGTACAGCAGGGATTCTTGAGTCTAGCTGTGTGGTATTTACCACCTTTCAGTTTACTGAGACTGCATTCACTTGGTGGGAGGCATATAAGAGGCGTAGGCCTGTTGGTGCAGCACCCCTTAGTTGGCAAGAGTTCTCCACTCTCTTTTTGGAGAAGTGTGTACCTCAGTCCCGCAGAGAGGAGCTACGTAGGCAGTTCAAGTGGTTGACACAGGGAGATATGACCGTGACTCAGTACGAGATGAGGTTTTCGGAGTTGGCTCGTCATGCCACCTAGATGATTCCATCGGACCGTGAGAGGATCAGGAGATTTGTGGATGGCCTTAACGACCATCTCCGTATTCTGATGACTAGAGAGAGAGTATAAGGTGCTACATTTGAGGAGGTGGTGGATATCGCTCGTGAGATTGAGTCAATTTGACGTCGAGAGCGAGAGGAGAAGGAGGCCAAAATGCCTCGTGGATCGGGCAGTTACAGTAGGGCTCCTTCGAGGGGCCAATTCCAGCATTGTAGAGGTCGTTCTTTCAGGCCTGCTCAATCGGCCCGCCTAGAGTATCATGGGGCATCTTTAGGTCGTGGTCATCATGGGTCTCAGTAGGGCCAACCTTCACTCAGCGCCCTCCCAGCTCAAAGTTCATCTCGTGCCCCATCATCTCAGGGTTCTTCTGCGCCGAGTGCGTCTGCTAGTCACTCAGGTGAGAGGGGTTCCCTTCAGTCCCCATCTCCAGCACCGGGTAGTTGTTATGAGTGCGGAGAGTTTGGTTACATGAGGAGGCAGTGTCCCGACTTCGTGATAGTCAGCATCAGCAGAGGGGTCAACCCTCGACTTTTGCTCTAGTTACTTCACCACCCACCCAGTCAGCTAGGGGTGGAGATCAGGCATCTAGGGGATGCCCCATTATGGGAGGTCGATTAGGCGGTGGCCAGGTTTATTTTTATGCTATACCAGGTAGGACAGAAGCCATTGCTTCAGATGCTATCATTACAGGTATTGTTTCAGTCTGCCACAGAGATGCCTCCATATTATTTGACCCCGGTTCCACCTATTCTTATTTGTGCTCATATTTTGCTCACTATTTGAGTGCGCCCTGGGAGTTTCTTGCTTTACTTGTTTATATGTCTACCCCGGTGGGCGACACTATTATTGTGGATCGTGTGTACCGGTCATGTGTTATGGCTATTAGGGGTTTGGAGACCCGAGTTGATCTATTGCTATTAAGCATGGTGGACTTTGATATTATGTTAGGTATGGATTGGTTATCTCCGTGTCATGCTATTCTAGACTGTCATGCTAAGATAGTGACTTTGGCTATGCCGGGTGTACCGCGGATCGTAAGGCATAGTGTGACTGATTATGTTCCGAGTAGGGTGATCTCTTTCTTGAATGCCCAGCGTATGGTTGGGAAGGGTTGTCTCTCATATCCTGCTTTTGTGAGGGATGTCGGAGCTCACACTCCTAGTATTGATTCATTTCCAGTTGTGAGGGACATTCTCGATATATTTCCTACAGACCAGCCAGGCATGCCGCCGGACAGGGATATTGATTTTGGTATTGACCTGGTGCCAGGCACTTAGCCTATCTCTATTCCGCCATATCGTATGGAACCAGCGGAGTTAAAAGAATTGAAGGAGCTGCTTCAGAAACTCCTAGATAAGGGGTTCATTCGGCCTAGTGTGTAACCTTGGGGTGCGCCAGTTCTATTTGTGAAGAAGAAGGATGGCACAATGAGAATGTGCATCGATTATAAGCAATTGAACAAGATAACAATTAAGAACAAGTATCCCCTGCCCCGTATTGATGATTTGTTCGACCAGCTTCAAGGAGCAGGGGATGTTTTCCAAGATTGATCTCCGTTCGAGCTATCACCACTTGAAGATCACGGATTCAGATATTCTTAAGACTACTTTCAGGACTAGATATGGTCACTATGAGTTTCTTGTCATGTCTTTCGGGCTGACCAATGCCCCAGCAGCATTCATGCATTTGATGAAAAGTGTATTTCGGCCTTATTTGGATTCGTTCATTATTGTTTTCATTGATGATATTCTGGTGTACTCGCGTAGGCAGGATGAGCACACGGAGCATTTGCAAGTTGTATTGCAGAGATTGAGGGAGGAGAAGCTTTATGTAAAGTTCTTCACGTGTGAGTTTTGGCTCAGTTCAGTGGCTTTCTTGGGACACGTGATTGTAAGGCCCCGTAAATAATTTTTGGTCTCAAAACTTAGTAACTCGTGGTGTCGACTCCGAATATGTGTTAGGAATGTCGGACCCTTGGTAGTGATCTAAGCCTTTAAAAATCAAAAGAATCAATTTTTCCAGATATTGTCAAAAATACGGTCCAGAATGCGGTCGCAGATCAGCTATGCGGACCGCTTTCCTACCGCAGAGTGAAGCAGAAGAATTGTCAAAGTTGATGTCAAAAATGCGGTCTATTATGCAACTGCATAATCGATATGCGGACTGCATTCCTACCGCAGAGTGAAGCAGAAGAATTGTCAAAGTGTGTCAAAAATGCGGTCCATTATGCGACCGCATAATCGATACGCGGATCGCATTCCTACCGCAGAGTGAAGCAGAGAGTTGGTCTAAGTTGATGTCAAAAATGCGGTCCATTATGCGACCGCATAATCGATATGCGGACCGCATTCCTGCCGCATAGTGAACCAGAGAGTTGGTCTAAGTTGATGTTGAAAATGCGATCCATTATGCGATCGCAGAATCGAAATGCGGACCGCATTTCCACTGCATACCCAGGCAGAGATGTTCAGTGATTAGGGTCAGTTCTGCGGTCCAATATGCGGACCGCATTTCGGTTCTGCGATCGCAGAATAGACCGCATATCTCACCCGGGCTTCTATTTTCTAAAATTTAAAACGCGACCCCATTTCTAATATAACGCCCTAACCCCTCATTTTAACCATTTTTCTGAACAAAATAAGAGAGAGGCAGGAGGGGTTCTTGAGAGGAAAGTTTATCTTCTTCAAAATTGTTCCTCAAATTACCGGGTCCGGAAAATTTTAAGGCAAGTGTCTTCATCTCCATATCTACAGGTAAAATCCCTAACCCTTTTTCCTTGATTTCCAGATTTTTAAGCTAAGGGAGGGAGTCTCATGCTTTGATTCTTGAAATAATGGGTGGAAACTCACATGCATGTCTTTCAAAATCTAAAATTTAG
>MU693346.1:110559-126492 GCA_026770625.1 Nicotiana glauca
TTGTAACGTGAAACACTTGTGAATTGTGGAATATGACGGAAATAGTATTGATGGTTATGGAAACACTTGTAAATTATTGTTGCTACTCATTAAGGAGTGTTGTTGTGATCTTTGTGAATTGTTCATTGTTCATTGTTGTGATTGTTTGTGAATTGAAAATGTACGGTGGGATCGGGTTGCACGCCGCAACACGAAGTAATAAGGTACGGGTTGTGGTGATAAGGGTGGTCGAGGTAATAAGGGTGGAAAGTGAACGAAATCACTGTTGAAATGAAAATATGAGCAAAAATGTGAAATCTATCGATGTGGAAATGTGGAAGGGAAACAGGAGAGTTTGTAAAACTTGTTTGGCTTGATTGTTCTTTCTTTATGGAAATTGATTGTTGTTTCTGTTTCTGTTACTTATTTGTCTATGGCTTGAGTTTACTTGGTGCAAAGTTTGTTATGCATACAAGTACAATTTAAGTGTACTGACGTCCCTTTTGCCGGGGGCGCTACATTCGTGTCATGATTGTAGGTGGATCTGCAGCAGGTATTCCAACCCACTGATCGTAGCTCCCTCTTCACCTTTCGTCAACTGTTTTGTTGAGCCCCATTCCTCTCGGGGCCCACGTGGCTCAGGCCACTTTTTGATGTAGTTTTATTTTGTTGATTGTGTAAGGTATAGCCGGAGCCTTGTTACTGGCAAGTACTATATCAGCGTGTTGTATCTTTAGAGGCTCCGTAGACAGTGGATGTGGGTTAGAAGCTATGTATATTCATGTTTCTTTTGTTGGACAACGAATTGGTAATTTCACTAATTATTATATAAGTATGTTTTGAAAAAAAAAAAAGCGATCAAAAAAATTTATTATATGGCTAGTTCTTGGAATACCGAATAAGGAAAACAAGGGGTGGCTCATGGGTTAGGAAAGGCACCCAGGTCCGTTTGACTGGGGATACCCGGTCGAGCGCCGGTCATGTCCCTCGAGTTTGGGGCGTGACAGTGATGTCCAGCGAGGGTATTCAGGTTGATCCGAAGAAGATGGAGGCGGTTCAGAGTTGGCCTAGACTGTCCTCAGCCACAGACATCCGTAGTTCTTGGGTTGGCATGCTATTATCGCCGGTTTGTTTAAGGATTTTCCTCCATTGGGTCGCCCTTGACCAAGTTGACATAGAAGGGTGCTTTATTTGTATGGTCGAACGAGTGTGAGGAGAGCTTTCAGAAGCTCAAGATAGCTTTGACCACAACTCCAGTATTAGTTTTGCCATCAACTTCGGGTTTATATACCGTATATTATGATGCTTCGTGAGTTGGGATTGGCTGCGTATTGATGTAGGAGGGTAGAGTTATTAGTTATGCTTCTCGTCTGTTGAAGCCCCACGAGAAGAACTACCCTGTTCATGATTTGGAGTTGGCCACCATAGTTCATGTATCGAAGATTTTGAGGCATTACTTGTATGGCATATCTTGTGAGGTATTCACCGATCATCGCAGTTTTCAGCATTTGTTCAAGCAGAAGGATCTTAATTTGAGGCAGCGGCGATGGCTAGAGTTAATAAAGGATTATGATATTACTATTCTGTATCATCCGGGGAAGGCCAATGTAGTGGCCGATGCTTTGAGCCGAAAGGCAGTGAGTATGGGGAGCTTGGTGTACATTCCAGTTGAGGAGAGGCCATTTGCAGTTGATGTTCAGGCCTTGGCCAATCAGTTTGTGAGATTAGATATTTCGGAGCCTAGTCGGGTGTTGGCTTGTGTGGTTTCTCGACCTTCTTTATATGACCATATCAGAGAGCGCCAGTATGATGATCCGTATTTACTTGTCCTTAAGGACAAGGTTCAGCATGATGCTACGAGAGACGTGACCATTGGTGATAATGGTATGTTAAAGATGCAGGGCTGTATTTGCATGCCCAATGTGGATGGGCCTCGGGAGTTGATACTGGAGGAGGCCCACAGCTCGCGGTATTCAATTTATCTGGGTGCCACAATGATGTATCAGGATCTTAGACAGCACTATTGGTGGGAGGATGAAGAAATATATTGTGGAGTTTGTAGCTTGGTGTCTCAATTGTCAGCAGGTGAAATATGAACATCAGAGATCGGGTGGCTTGCACCAGCAGATGGTTATTCCCGAGTGGAAGTGGGAGAGGATCACTATGGATTTTGTTACCGGACGCCCACGAACTTTGAATAAATTCGATGCTATTTGGGTGATTGTAGACAGGCTGACCAAGTCCACGCACTTCATTCCTGTTTGTACAACTTATTCTTAAGAGCGGTTGGCAGAGATTTATATTCGGGAGGTTGTTCGGTTGCATGGTGTCCCAGTTCCCATTATATCAGATTAGGGCACTTAGTTTACTTTGTAGTTTTGGCAGACTGTTCAGCGAGAGTTGGGCACTCAAGTACAGTTGAGCACAGCCTTTCACCCTCAGACGGATGGGTAGTCCGATCGCACCATTTAGATATTAGAGTATATGCTACACGCATGTGTTATTGACTTCGGAGGGTCATAGGATCAGTTTCTACTGCTTGCAGAGTTTTCCTACAAAAACAACTACCAGTCGAGCATTTAGATGGCTCTGTATGAGGTTTTGTGTGGGAGGCAGTGTAGATCTCCAGTTGGTTGGTTCGAGCCCGGTGAGGCTAGGCTATTGGGGACATATTTAGTTCAGGATGTATTAGAAAAGGTGAAGGTAATTCAGGAGAGACTCTGTACAACACAGTCGAGATAGAAGAGTTATGCAGATAAGAAGGTTGGAGATGTATCCTACATGGTTGGTGAGAAGGTCCTGTTGAAGGTATCACCCACAAAGGGTGTTATGGGATTCGAAAAGAAAGGGAAATTGAGTCTGTGGTTCATTGGGCCTTTTGAGGTACTCCGGAGGATTGGGGAGGTGGCTTATGAGCTTGCCTTAACACCCAGCTTGTCGAGCGTGCATCTAGTTTTTCATGTTTCTATGCTCCAGAAGTATATTGGAGACCCGTCCTGTGTTCTAGATTTCAGTATGGTTTAGTTGGAGGGTGATTTGACTTATGATGTAGAGCCAGCAGCCATTTTGGATCGTCAGGTTCGGAAGTTGAGGTCAATAGATGTTGCTTCGATGAAGGTGCAATGGAGAGGTCGACCCGTGGAGGAGGATACCTGGGAGACCGAGCGGGAGATGCGGAGTAGATACCGTCACCTATTTGAGGCTTCAGGTATGTTTCTTTACTTGTTCGAGGATGAGCGTTTGTTTAAGTTGGGGAGGATGAACCCATCGTCTCATGAGTTACTGCTCCGTTTCCCAATTTTTTTCCTACTTCTTTATGATTCATTATTAGTGTCTTGTGTGATTGAGTTGGTTTGCAGTGATTATAGTAGGAAATGAGACATTTAGTCTCTTTTAAGAAGGCTTTAGTTGGAAAAGGCAACCGGATGTGGACTTATGGGTTAGAGGGCTTGGATGCGAATCCCGATGATTCGGTTAGCTTCTGGGGATGATTTGTGCCTTAGGTGTGTGATTGGAAGTGGTTTTAGGGGTCCGGAGTAGAATTAGGCTTGAATTGGTGAAGGTGGTATTTTGGCGATTTCTGGTTGATAGGTGAGATTTTGATCAGAGGGTCAGAATGGAATTCCGAGAGTTGATGTAGCTTCGTTATGTGATTTGGGATGTGTATGTAAAATTAGAGGTCATTCGGAGGTGATTTGGTTAGGTTTTTTATCAAATGCGTGTTTCAGAAGTTTTAGAAGAACTAAGGATTGAATTCGATGTAATTTGATTGTTTTGGTGTTGTTTGAGGTGTTTTGATGATTGGACCAAGTTTGAATGATGTTTTAGGATGCGTTGGTGCTTTTGGTTGAGGTCCCGGGGGCCTCGGGGTGATTTCGGATGGCTTACGGGGAGTTTTGAGCCTTGTGTGTTGCAAGTTTTTTTGTTGCTCCAGTTAATTTCGTACCTACAGTTTGGGGACCGCAGGAGCGGTCTCGCAGATGCTGAAGAGAGGGGCGCAAGTGCGATCTTATGAAGGCACATCAGGAATCACAGATGTGGAGTGGCGACCGCATCTGCGGAGTCGCAGATGTGCCAAGTTGACCGCAGATGTGGGATTGGGGCTTTAAGTGAATTTCTGCAGATGCGGAGGGTGTGACTGCAGAAGCAGATTTTGAGACCGCAGGTGCGGTTTCGACTGGGCAGATGTATATATGCTTCTTCTTCGCGAATTTTGAAAGGTTTGTTCATTTTTAACTCGGACCTGGAGGATTGTAGGCGAATTTAAAGAGGGATTTCAAGGAGCTTCGATAAGGTAAGGATTTTTTGACCGAAAACACGATTCTATGGTGCTATTTCATGAATTAGGACTGGAAATTTAAGGAATTAATGGACAAAAATGGTGGTTTAGGGCTTGAACTTAAGAGAGCAAAAATTGAGGATTTGAAGGGTCAATTAAACTCCGATTCTTATGTCATTGATATGTATAAACTCGTGGGGAGATAAGGAGTCGAATGATGTGAAAATTTCTGAATTTCGAGAAGTGGGCCCAAGGCTCGAGTTTTGCTTATTTCGAGATTCTTGATATTTTTTTATTGTTTTTGATTGGGTATTGCTTATTTAGCATATTGTGACGTATTCGTTGTGGTTTTGATAAGATTCGACACGCGAGGAGGTCGATTTGAGAGGCAAGGGCATATCGAGCTAGAGTTTGGCTGGCTTGAGGTGAGTAATGATTATAAATGATGTCCTAAGGGTTTGAAACCCCGGATTTGCACAACGTAGTGCTATGTTGAGGTGAGACATAAGCTGTATGATGAGCGCAGGGTCCTTTACTACTAGGGACCGTAACTTGGTCCATCCCGATTGGTGATTTGTACCATATTTTGTCGGAGATTCAATTATTATCATTATGATCTGGGCTAGTTGCCATGTTTGGGGCCTTGTGCCGACTTGTAGAACCCTTAGGGGCATTTTTTTTACAAATTATCCTCACTTTACTTGTTAAAAATCATGCCCTCAGTCATGTATCTAACTGTTTAACACAATATGAACTGGTTGTTGAAATGCTAATCCTACATGAAAGTAATACGTGGGCTGAGATCCCTATCTTATATTATTATGCCTGAGAGGCTGTGTTTATTTTAACTAAGAGGGGATGAGAACCCAATAGTGAGGATGTTTTATATGTTATGGATCGGGCTGCACGCCGCAACAATATATTTATATGGATCGGGCTGCACAACGCAACAAATGTAAATTTATATATATATGGATCGGGCTACGTGCTGGAGCAATATAATGCTTGGGCTGTAAAAGCCCCTCCGAAGTCTGCACACCCCCAGGGAGCGCAGTTGACTATTGATATGGATCGGGCTGTGCGCCACAGCGATATACGAATCGGGCTGCATGCTGCAGCGGTATATTTATGATTTCGGTTATTGTGAATAGTATATCAGTGAGTATTGAGGAAAAGTAATAAAAAAGTGAACAATATGCTCGAGGAGCGGATTTTATACTTGATTAATACTGGTTAAGCTACCTGTTCTACCTGGTTTTAAGGAATTTCACCTGACTTCTTCGTTATCTGCTGTTTAAAGGGCTTTACTGCTTTGATATAGAACTGCTTAGTGCCTTTACGCGATTTCATACTGTCAACCGTTATTTATTATTACTCACTGGGTCGGAGTACTTACGTTAATCCATGCACCATGTGTGCAGATCTAGGTGTTCATGAGGTGTAGTACGAGCTATCTTGCGGTTCAGATTCCACCGGAGTTATTGAGGTAGCTGCATGGCGTTCGCAGACCCGATTTCTCCCTCAATATTTCTTTACCTTTTCCGCATTTTAGACTGTTCCGGTATTAGACTGTTGAACTCATGTAATAGAGGCTCTTGACTTGTGACACCGGATCGGTGGGCCATTGTAGAGATTATTATTATTGTGGTTTTCGCACATTTCATCTTTTATTTCAGACTTCTATTCATATTAGTATGGTAATTTAATTCTATTAATTGTCTCCTCATTACCAATATCTAATTGGTTTTCCTCAAATCCATGACAAACTCTTCGAATATTGAATCGAAGAAACTCCGCCAAAATGCCTAGTCACCGGGAAAGCCCCAAATTCACAAAAGTTCACCCTCAATTCCCCCTCACCTCATATATCTTACCAGTTACCCTAGAAATCCCTCCAAAATCGTTAATTTGTAGATCTGAGATTCCGGAAGAGGCTCTGGTTCGACCTTGTACAATCTTTGGGAGTATTTTGTTCATCTTGGGTCGAGACTCATGTAAATTGATTGCTTTGATAAGAGCAATCATTTTGTATTAGTCTCCACCTATTTCGAATTTACCACTGATGCGTGGCCAGGTCATACCCTTCCTTGTTCACAGTACCCCTCCTCTTTCTTTTTCTTGTTTTGTTTTGTCTTTGTTTCTGATTTCTTTTTCTTTCAGTTTGTTTGAGTTAATTTATGATTGTCTGCTTGCTTGAATGTGCTTTGAGTATGAAATGGTTCAGATTAGTTTTATTGGCTATTTGTTTAAGTTAATTTTAGCGTTTTACTTATTTGGAATGGGCCGACTAAAATAATTTAGCTTCATTAATTGCATGATTAGAATTTATCATTTGGAATTTGAATTGCCAAGTTTTAGCATTTTTTTAGTTTCTAATAACCGTTTTGTGCAATTTTATTCTCATTATCCATTAGTTAATGAGGATAGGGTTAGTGGTTAATTAATTACCTATTTAGCTAATTCCGGATTAATTTAGTTTTAGCCTGATTCAGCCTAGTCTTAGTTAAATTAGGTTAATTCTGATGTTTGATTAGCTGTTTGAATCTGAGTTCACATGTATTGATTGCTTACATGTTTTGATTGATCATGATTTACAAATTCTAAATTTAGGTTTGAACCTCTGTGTAACAATTTAAACCTTAGTTTAATTTCTTAAAACTGAAATGCAATAACACCTAGCTGAAGGCCTTAAAATGGTTGTAATTAATTTGAAATCAGAACATAGGGCAAAGCTGAAATAATAAGTAATTAAAAGGGTAAAATTGAGATTTTACAAAGGCTAAAAATCAAAATCTTCTAGACTTTTCACAGTTGTCCCCATCCTTAGCCTAAAATGTTGGTATTAGATAAGGAAAAGGACAGACAGCTATAAAAGATGTTGTACTATTATGATTTTCAGAAAAATTAGGTCAGAATATTCCTTTTATGATTCTCTTTTGTGCACTCTATATAAAGAAACATTCCATCACTCACACACACAAATTTGGATGATCACAAACTACTACAAAAAACACTCCTTTCTCAAAAGTTCAGATTACAGAATATTCTAAAAAACTCAAAAATAAATCTTCTCTCGTTTTTTGATTATGTGCAAGTCAAGACATGGTTTGAACAGAAAATTTTCTCTAGTTCTCTAGCTAGATTTTCTAGTTTGAAGCTGGTTTTGGTCTTATTTTGAATCCCTGGGCTATTTTGGTTTTGCTGTTGTTGTTGTGCTGTTGATATCCTTGAGATTCTCTAGAATCTGTTCTTCTACCTTTCTTTGTTGAACCTTACTATTCCATTTACTACTTAGAACTCTATGTAGTTTCTTGGTGCATGAGTTTATGAAAAATGTCAAACCTTTGCAAAGGGTTAATGAAATGTGTTATTCTTTAGATATTGTTTGTTTAGTCTTTTCCTTTGGATAGTGCAATGGCCAATATGCTTACTCGCATTGTGTTTATTTGATAGCTTGTTTTGTGTTTTGGTATGCGTTAGTATGAAAGAATGATATTAAGGCTGAATATCAATAGCCTTAATTCATATTGAAACACTCGGTCAAGAATCTTGTCCATGCTTCTCTAAGTGACATTTTTCTGCTCTTCCATCTGATTTTTCTTACTTTAAAAAACCTTTTTCTTACTTGGTCATAAGCTATTACCTATTGGTTCAGCCACTAGTTGGTTGGATCAATCAGCTTGGGAACTTCAAGGTGTAATTTACATGATAACAACAAGAAGACAAGGCTGTTATGGACAAAGCTATGGTCAAAAGGGGCAAGAATCTTCTATTAGCATACACTTCTGTAACAGTTAACGAATTAGAATTAAATTAGTTTATCATTTAGTTGTACTTGTTTCAAAAGGGCAGTAGTATGAATTAACATCACGGACCAGTTTGGTACTAAAGTTGTTATTTAAATTTTAAGGATTGTATAATAACAGGACTATATAGCTCATTTGAATCTGAACTTATGTCTCACAGGATGGGTTGCAATTAATGCGCTTAAGTGTGTGTCCCTAGTAAGTTTAGGATACAATTCTGAGAAATTGCTATTTTGAAATTAAATTGTTTCCTGTTGTAACTTTGAGGATTCGAATGTTTGGTTTAGGCTTGGATAAGTGAAGCCGAAGCAGCCTCTGAAAGTCACATTTGGGGCTGCTCTTTGGCTAAAGTTCACTCTTTGCTTTTAGGGCCCAAATTCAGGCCCAAATGGTTTTTCTGAGGTCATATCTCATTTCATCAAGTTTAATGAATATGTCTATTGTTTAAGGTTGGGTTGGATTTGGTTTAGGTAATCCATGTCTTTTGATTTTCTCTTATATGTTTTCATAAAAAAGTAGTTATACATTTGGGATTCGGTCATAAATAGTATATGCTCACAATTATTTATATTCTGATTAGCTCTCAATTTTGTGATTAAAGTTTTAAATTTGGAAAAGAAATTCTCTTGTAATTATGTGTAGTTCTTGGGCTACGTATATCATGGCTTAAAAAGGTGCAAAGAAGTAAATGGGCCAGCCACTGGCAGAGCACAATTGGGCCTGTTTAAAACCCAAGTTCAACGTGGGTTGTTCTTTCCTTTGCATGTCGAATCCTTAATTCTGCTTTCTAGGCCACTCGTGAGACCTATCGTTCAGCTCAAAACTGACCCATAGCTGGGCCGTACCTCGCCCATTCCGCTTAGGCTCTTCCCCAAGAAATACTCTTAACAACCTTTTCTCATTAATTAGTTAGCCCTTACTGAATTACGGCCCAACTAGGAACGTACTAGTTGACCTCAAATAATTAATTTCCTTTGTAATGAAGAAATCATTCGAGGCACGCCCTTTTCATTAAACAACATATGGCCCTCATATAAATAAATTAATTTAGAAATGCCTTGAATAATCGTAGTTTGATTTAGGCTCGATTTAGGCTAGTATTGTGATTATATATCCGTTCGCGTAACATAATTGCAATTTTTTCCTAAAAGACTCGAAATATGCGTTCGCGCAACTTCAACTAAATTTTTCTTAATAAATTAACAAAGAGCGTTATTAATTGTGGACACATTCGCGTGGCACGATTTTTGACGCGCCAAAAGAAAAGAGTATACGCACGCGTAACTCGATTCTTTAATTACGAATAATCAAGGTTTCTAAAAGCGATAAAAGATTAATTGCACATATGTCCTAAAATGAGTAGTTAAACAAGTAAGCCAAATATAAATTGCTAAGCGACCGTGCTAGAATCACGGAACCCGGGAATGCCTAACACCTTCTTCCGGGTTAACAGAATTCCTTAATTAGAATTTCTGGTTCGCAGACTCTTAAAAAATAAAACTTCCTCGATTTGGGATTTAAAATAAACCGATGACTTGTAATTTATTCAAAGTGGCGACTCTGAATTTATAAAAATAATCTCATTTCGA
Source organism: Nicotiana glauca (assembly GCA_026770625.1). Taxonomy (NCBI): domain Eukaryota; kingdom Viridiplantae; phylum Streptophyta; class Magnoliopsida; order Solanales; family Solanaceae; genus Nicotiana; species Nicotiana glauca. The sequence continues at coordinate 120,213 of MU693346.1, forward strand.
ATAATGTCACTTTAATTGGAGAAACTCCCTTATATACCTTTGGGGTGTGTAAAAAGGAGGTGTGACAGCTCTGACGACTCTGCTGGGGATAAGAACCTAGAATCTTCGATTCAGGGTTCAAGAATTCGAGCTTGTTAATGTGATTTTATTTTGGATTTATTATTGATATCACTGTATTTTGTGGACTTAATATGCTAATTGTCATTTACCACTTTGATATCACTTGAACTGTATTTAAATGTCTTCTTACGCCACCCATTCGAGTCTTGTAAAAATAATGCACACGTTTGCATGGCCCGCTTTTTTTGTAGAAAGTATACCAAATAGGACGAGGCTGGGCAAGCAACAAGGCCGGACAGACTTTTGTGCTCCCGGTACGTTGCCCCTTCCTCGACCCCAGTTGTCTGCTCGGGTAACCCAAGTCTAGACCGCAAACCCCAGGTTTTAACTTAAAAAAACACAACCTCATGCCGGATCCCTAGTAGGAACGATTATTTGTATAACGTGCATTTTGACTTAGGGGACTCAACACAGGGGTTGGGTTCGTCTAGGACAGGTGTACCCAAAATAAAGACCATCCTGATGCATCCTACGTGTTATGTGAATATTTATTTGTTTTGGATTGCATGTTGACCGGTTAATAAAGAGAAAAACCAAGAGTGAGGTAGGATAGAAAATTTACTCGGTTTCTAAAAATCCCAGTATTTGAAAATAACCCGAAACTCTACCGAATTTTTGAAAAAAAAAAGAGAAAGGAAAATGTATGTCAAAAAAAGTGAGTCAAATATCATATTCTCATGACAAAACTAACCGAACTACGCAGGTCTGATTCTCACAGGATGTGGGATATATAGGCAACCCATATAAGGTTCAGCCTCATTTTTTTTACAAATAATAAAATAGGTGTTTCAGGGTTTTGGTCAAAATAATAAGGCGACCCAGCTTCGGTTGTATTTAAGTCGTTTCTTACCAGAATAGCCTTAGATTACATTACAATTGTCGAAAGGCTATTTTTGGGAGGAATAGGCAAAAGGTGTTTTTCCAATAAAATACTTATTCCCCGGCCTCAAAATTTATTTGGAATTATGAAGGGGCAACGTTTGCAAAAATGACCATTTTTGCTAACATAGCAATAAAAGGGGTCCTTATCCGTTGATTTTTTTAGAAAACTTGTTTTGCAAAAAGAGTCTACAAGAGTCAACCCTAAACTTAACACTCAATAGGTACAAATGAATACTGTCTAGGAATCATCGCAAACTATCATAGAAAGGGATCGAATGCAGCTACGTAAGTGGTGGGTGATTTAGATGAAAATGGCCAAGTTTGGGTAAAAGAGCAATTGGGTCCCTTGGTAGACATCATGCACATCAAGCCCAGAGGGGATTTAATTAAGGCTTTGGTAACCTTTTGGGATCCCGTTCACAACGTGTTCCGTTTTGCGGATTTTGAGCTCACTCCCACTCTAGAAAAAATAGCTGGGTATACTGATTTTGGCCAGGAGTTAAGAAAGCAGCAACTCATATTCCCCAGGGCTCCCTCAATGCACAAGTTCTTCGATCTTTTTAAAATTAGCAAACAAATGAGGAAAGACCGTGCGAGAAAAGAAGAGTTGTTCTTTCTACTTCCTGTATTTCAGGTTTGGGCACTTATCTGCGTTTGAAACACATGAGAAGGGGTTGAATAACAAATAGGACAAGAGTTTATGGCAAATTCATCGACGATTTGCTTTTATCGTGGCATTTCTGGGATTCATGGTATTTTTGAATTTTGAGGTTACAATAGACTTTCGTATGGCCAGAATTGGACAGGTCCTCGTCGACAAAAATGATCACACACTTGTCCCATTAGTGCTTGCGGACATTTATCGGGGATTAACTTTGTGCAAATCTAGGGGTCAATTTTTCGAAAGCTGCAATATTCTTCTTCAGATATGGATGATCGAACACCTTCGCCGTCATCCTAAGTTCATGAGATATGCTTCAGATGGGAACAATTTCATCAAAAAGTATGAGGAAAGGGTGGAAGATTACAAGCCACCGGAAGGGTTTGAAACATGGATTTCCTATTTGAGAAAGTTGAAAGAAGATCAAATTGAATGGACCGTAGGATGGCTCCCAATAACAGAATCTACATGACTGCTTCAAAGGGTTACTTGATGATGATGGGAGCAAGAAGTATACAACCATACGCACCACAAATAGTTCTGAGACAACTGGGAAGATATCAGGTGATACCCAAAGAGGCAGACCTGATCACTCAAGTCATTGAACTACACCCAGAAGCAATGATACCCGAGGCTTTAGTTCAAAGAGACTGGAATTGTTGTCGGTATCTAAAAAGTAACACCCAGGTACCAGACCCAGCTAAGGACAAAGTTGATCCCAATTATTTTGCTTGGTTTAAAAGGAGTTTTCATGTGTACAATGAGCCGGAGCCCGAGCCCGAATCTATGAGGCCCGCCAAAAGGCCCCATGTTCAAGCCTCTGATGACAAAATTCAGGAGAGGTTAGCCTGAGGGGAAAAGGAAAAGGAATATCAGGCCACCATCTATGATCTACGAGAAGAATTGAGAAATGTTACCTTCAATAATGATTTACAGGCACAAAAGGCCGATGGTGAGAGGAGAAGATTGGTTCGAGAAAATGAAGCTCTCTGGGCCCATGTTCGATAGCTGAAAATAGCAGCCAAGAATCCAGGCCGAAGTAGGAAAGATGAAAGGCTCATTTACAACCTTACTCAAAAAGTGCGTGACTATGAAGATGACCTGCAGAAAGCTAAGTCTGAACTAGCAAAAGCACAAACGAGGTTGGCTAAAAGTGCCGAAAGGCATATAACTTTCATTTAACAGATGAAAGAAACATATGAAAGAGGAGTCACAGGTTGGGAAAATGCGATTGGCAACCTCGAAGGTGAAATGGCTAAACAAACAAAAAAATTTAAGGCCGAGAGAGAACATTGTTATGCCTTAATAGCACATTTGGAAGAGGACTAACAGAACTTGCAAGAGCAAAATTACGCTGCCACCCAGGTCTTAGAGGCTAGATCCTGTCAGATTGGTCATCTGTTGCAAGTGAAGGGCATCATAAGAGAGAGAGAGTTCGAAGGATTTCTGACTACATTACCATGAAATGCAGTGCGTCCGAGGACATGACAAGATGCATATTTTTTGCCACTGCGATGATCTTTGTTCGTCAGATAATGGAAGAACTCTATCGGCTCTAAGATGACATGGCAAGTAGGACCAGTGCAAGACCAGTTGGTGTCCCTAGGGCAGGGATAGAGGCATTGATGTTTTCTTGAATGTATTTTCTTCCTTTTTCGAGTCTGTATTTTCATGTTTCGAGTCTGTTCTCAATTCCTAGAAAAGGCGTGTCCTGAGCCTTAGAGTCTTAGAAAAAGTACGTTTTGAGTCTTTTTGTAATTCAGTATTAATGAAAATTTTAAAAACCAAAAATTGTTATTTTACTTTTTGAACAACGTAATGATATGATTCACGCGGCGTTATGTAGGCAATCCTCATCGGGTCCGGTCATAATTTTGTGAATAGCTCCAATAAGAAAAGAAAAATGAAAAAAATGTGAGAAAAAAGGGCAAGAGAAGAAAAGTAAAGAAAAACAAAAAGAGAGATGAAAAGGAAGAGTGAAAATGGAAAGAAGAAAATGGGGAAGAATAAGTAAAGTCGGGATGACGCATGCAACCGTTGCAAGACATGTAGAAACACATTTAACTGTATAGGTGCATCATACCCCTAACGTGTGATTACTTATCTGTTATTTGTTTCAAACTAACTGTTTGCTGCTGTTACATATCCAGTCCAGGTTTTTATACAACGGTGGTTGGTGTTTGTGGTAATCTGGCTTCGCACCCATACTTTACGAAATCAAAAGGGAGCATCGAAATGTCTTCAAAAATGACTCTGCCAACAATTCCCATCATGGATGATAGTCTAATCTCAGGCATCCCGGCCTCAGAATCGGCAGCTGCCACAGAAAACAGAATCCTGCGTCTCTGGGTCATGGAAATGTGTGAAGGTTGGGCAAATTGAAGGGAGCCACCAAGCGCAATACCGGGATTCCCCGTACTCTTTCCTAGAGAAAGCGGTACTTCCACTGTCCCGATCAGTCACCCAAATACACCACCAGGACACCTAACTATCTCATCTCATTTTGTGGGAACACCTTCTGAGGTTCGCCCCCAGGTGTTAATGTCCGGTGCAGCTTCAAATATCTTCACCGCTCCACCTTGCTCGGCCATGGCACAACCTACATTTCCCAAGCCCACCTTTGACCCATCATCCTTCACCTTCCAAACACCATCTTTCCCACTAGAACCTGCATAGTTTCCCACTTATACTTAAGCTCAACCACCCCGATATGAGCTCACTGCGGGGAAATAAAAGACCATCAAAACTCCTGAGCAAGAAGAGATTGCGTAGAAGATGATGAGTATGGAACAAAGTCTCAAAATCATACAAGGCTTGAGTGGACAGAAAAGTGTATCCTATGCTGACTTATGCATGTTCCCTAATGTGAATTTACCATTGGGATTTAAAACCCCAAAATTTGAGAAGTACTATGAGCACAGTGATCCTATTGCCCATCTCAAGAGATATTGCAACCAGCTGAGAGGAGCCGGTGGAAAGGAAGAACTCCTCATGACTTATTTCGGAGAAAATTTGGTTGGCATCGCATCTGAGTGGTACATGGACCAAGATATATCCCTCTAGCACATCTAGGATGATCTTTCAAGAGATTTCATCAAGCAGTTCCAGTACAACATTGATATTGCTCCCGATAGGAACTCATTGACAACTTGAAGAAGAAATCCTCAGAATGCTTCCGAGAGTACGCAGTTAAATGGCGTGAGCAGGCGTCCAAGGTAAAACCTCCGATGGATGAAATTGAGATGGCCACAATTTTCCTCCAATCCCAGGAAGCTGACTACTTCCAAAACATGATGTCAGCAATGGGTAAACAATTCACCGAAGCCATCAAGATTGGTGAAATGGTTGAAAATAGGCTGAAAATGGGTCGAATTCTAAGCCAATCTGCTATCAGAGCTACCTCCCAAGCCATTCAAGGTGGGTCTGGAGGAGTAGAAAAGGGCAAGAAAAAAGAAGAAACGTTTATGGCGGCGTCGGGTGAAACAAAGAATCGTACTCCCAGATCCCTCTTCTCTTAAAGAATCCCGCAGCACTATTACCCCCACCAAGAGATGGCCTATGCTCCTCAGCCATACACAGTCATGAATGCTCAACCTTATATCTGGCAACAACAAGAAGCCAACTGGAACCAAGATCCATTGCCTAAAAACCAACCTCCTTACCAAACCCACTACAACCCCTGGCCTCCACAAAACAATTTCCACCATCGTGAGCTACCCAAAGGGCCTAATTTCACTCCCATTGGTGAATGTTACTCCAGTCTATTCCCAAAGCTTGTTAAAATGGGCCTGCTACAGCCTGTTCCTCCAACCAGGCAAAACTCGGCATCGCCCTTTTACAGAGCTGGTACCCGATGTGCCTATCACTCAGGGGCAGAAGGGCATGACACAAATGATTGCTGGACACTGAAGAGAACCCTAGAGAACTTGATAGAACAAAGGAAGATAGTACTAAGGGATGAAGAAATCCCCAATGTGACTAATAACCCACTACCGGCCCACAACAACGGGCCGATAATCGGTATGATATGATTTGCGAGGATAAGGAATTTGACCCAGCGTTATCATTTCCATCGCTGATGTAGAAAAGAAAACAAAAACTGCCCTGAAGCAAGACAAAGGGGACAAAAAGAACAAAACCACCCCTCCAAAGTCAGAGAAGAAAACTAAAGTTGAAACTGGGTTAACGCCTTCCAAAGATGTTGTACTCTATGTCCCTCAAGTTCGCAAAGAAAAAAGAAGACTTTGAGTCCTCCCAGGAGATTCGAGCTAAACAAGACAACCCAAATATATGTGCCCAAGCGAGCTTATGTGATGCGGGGACCAATTAATCTACCAAGGCTGAGTGAGCCCGTGGTTATTGGCCGCGTGCCATAGAAGCCCATGACAGATCCCACCGTTGTGCCCTGGAATTACAATAAATCAGTGGTGACCTATAAGGGCAAAGAAATCTCAGGAGAAGTTCAAGAAAATAACCCTGTTGAAAGGTATTCCAATTTGGAAGAGGTGAACAATGCCACTAGAAAGCGCTTTCCTTCTAAAAAGCCTGTGAGTGCCGATAAGGCAGAGGCCTTCTTTCAAAATATGAAAATGGCAGATTATGATGTGATCGACCAGC
>MU693347.1:0-22427 GCA_026770625.1 Nicotiana glauca
ATTTTAACAATTTTACATTACTTATTTGTGTAGTTCTCATTTTTTTTTAAGTCATAAATTAACCTAAGTTTGGCCAGTTAACCATTTTAACGGATCTTAAAAGGTGCCTTACCCCTTCCTTTTGAGATAATTAGGACCCTTACCCATAATTTAAGGTTAAGCAGATCATAAAAAATAGAGTTAATTGTAAGCACTATTTAGCTAAAATTGGTGTCCTAATTCACCGTTAAAATAATTAGGTGGCGACTNTGCATGATCTACGTATTTCACTCATCTAGCACTGGGGTACACAGTTCACATCTCACTTTTGGAGAGCTATTTGGCATGACTTGGGTATAAAGGTGTAGCTTAGCACAACTTTTCACCCATAGATTGATGGTCAGTCCTAGCGGACTATTCAGAATCTTGAAGATATATTGAGAGCTTATGTGATTGACTTTGGAGATTATTGGGATCATTTCTTATCTTTGGTAGAATTTGCTTGCAACAACAGGTACCAGTCCAGCATTCAGATGGCGTCGTATAAGGCTTTACATGGTAGGCAGCGTTGATCTCCTATTGGTTTATTTGAGCCTCGTTAAGGTAGGTTGTTGGGTACTAACTTGGTTCATGATGCTTTTGAGAACGCGAAGTTGATTCAACAACAACTTTGTGTAACTCAGAGTAGGAAGATGAATTATGCTGAGAAAAAGGTCTATGATATGGCATTTCCAGAAGGTGAGAAGGTACTTTTGAACGCTTCACCTATGAAGGGTGTGATAAGATTTGGAAAGAAGGGAAAATTGAGTCCGAGGTTAATTCGCCAAGTTGAGGTATTGGAGAGAGTTGGTGAGTATGCTTACAGGGTTGCTTTTTCCTCCTACACTTTTGGGAGATCATTCGGTATTTCTTGTTTCTATCATGAGCAAAAATTCCACCGGAGACGCGAGGGCCCCTAACATTGCTTTCTAGGGAAGCCATCAATCAATAAGCAGAAACCAACACAACGAATGGTATTGAATCGTCTCATCAATGGATTAATCATAAAAAGCTAAAGTTAATAGAAAAAATACAACTAAAACCATCCATGATCTGGTGTCATCGAGTCAAGAAGTCAATATTAAGCCAGAAGATTCCAGAAGTAGAAATTTAAAAATCAATCTTCAGAAGAATTGGAAGGAGATACAGTAAGGATAATCTGGATATTAAATGAAGCAAGTCAACCACAACGGTCAAATTCCATCAAGTATAAAAAAGAGTGGAACCGTGACAAAAATTTAAGAACTTTACCTTAGCATAATTTTCTATCTTAGTCTTTGCAAATATTATAATCTTCACGGAACAATGCTCTAAAAGAAAGTAGCTTCAGGGTATAAAATGTTATAAAATTATTGTAGAGATAACTAGATTATAAAGGATTGGTTTAAGCACCGATAGGTCTACTTCTAGAGGAATAAATTATACCAAATAGTTTGAAAATGATAGAATTATGGACTAGCTATTATTGTAAACAAATTCAGCTAAAGGTAGATAAGCATCCCAACTACCTCCAAACTCAAGAATGCAAGCTCTCAACATATCCTCCAAGATCTAAATAGTACGTTCAGACTTCCTATCTGTCTGTAGATGAAATGCAGTACTAAGATCTACTTGTGTACCTAATTCTTCTTGAAAATATTTCCAAAAGCGTGAAGTGAACTGTGATCCTCTATCAGAGATGATGGATACTGGAACTCCATTTGTGCATACCTGACTCCACTATATGTAGTCTTCACCGGCAAAAATGTGTTGATTTCGTCAGTCGATCTACAATCACCCATACCGAGTCATAACCTCTAAGGGTTCGTGGTAGACCGGTAAAAAAATCTATAGTAATTCTTTCCCATTTCCATTTTGGAATCTCAATTTATTGTAGTAGTCCTGCGGGTCACTGAGGCTCAGCCTTGACCTGATGACAAGTCAAACAACTAGAAACAAAGTTAGCATCATCTTTCTTCATAACTTTCCACCAATAAAATTGCTTCATATCATGCTACATTTTTGTGGATCCAGGATGTATAGTGTATTTAGTGTTGTGAGCTTCTTTAAGAATAGCATGTCTCAACCCATCTACGTCTGCCACACATAGCCTATCACCCATTCGAAGAACACCATCACTTTCAACAATCATATCCTTGCTTTTACCAGCTAAGGCCTCATCCCTGTATTTGCATAATCGTTCATCCTCATATTAGGTGGCCTTAATGCGCTCAACTAATGAAGACTTAGCTTGAGCACAATCCAACAATGCCTCTAAATTTCCAATACTAAATCTGATACCTGTATCTTCTAGTCTCCAAATATATTTGGCCAAAAGTCTCTTTGTAGGGGCTATATGTGCCAAACCCCCCATAGATTTTCTGCTCAATGTATCAGCCACCATATTGGCTTTTTTGGGATGATATAAAATAGAACAATCATAGTCCTTGAGTAGTTTCATCCACCAATGCTACTGAAGATTCAGATCTCTCTACTGAAAGATACACTTAAGACTTTTATGATCAATAAAAATCTCACAAGTTTCGTCGTATAGATAATGCCTCTAAATTTTTAGTGTAACGACCCGATTGGTCATTTTGCATTTTAGAACCCCGTTCCCTTAAATAAAACTTCTCGTACTTGCTTTAACTAATTTATGACTTGCAGGGACGGGTGGTTCGGAAGTTAGGAGAGTTTTGAGCAAGGATATGTCCATTTGCTTCTTTAAGTTTTTCTAAAAAGGCTGAGTTTGACTTCGGTCAACATTTTGGGAAAACTCACTCGGAATCGTGATTTGACAAATTCTGAGGGTCCGCGGGAAAATATGGGACCTGGGCGTATGCTCGGAATTAAATTTCGAGGTGCCTAACCCGAGTAATAAATTATTATATAAAATTGTTAAGTTTAAGTTTCAAAGATATAAATAAGCTAAGAAATCATTGTTTTCATAGGTATCGGGTTCGGATTTCGATTCCAAAACTTGGTACAAGTCCTAAATATCAGTTAAGACCTACCCGTAAAATTTGGTGTCAATCCGAGTTGTTTAAGGGCGTTTTGACCCGTTGGAGGAGAATTAAGAACTTGAAGTTCAATAATTTGATTCATTTGGTTTTGGGGATTGATTCCTCGATTTAGCATTGTTTTGAGTATTTTGACAGTTTGAGTAGGTCCGCATTGTGATTTCAGACTTGTCGGTATGTTCGGGCGGGGCTCGGGAGCCCCGAGCGTCAAATGGTCGAGGTTCGAGTGAAGTTGGAAATTTTGACAAGGCTGGGATTTTGCTACTTCTATCATAACCGCATCTGCAGGTCTTGGGCCGCAGAAGCGGGACCGCAGATGTGGTCCAATGGTCACTGAAGTGGAAGGGACCAGGCCCAGGGGAAACCTCAAAAGCGGACCTCCGACCGTAGAAGCGGTCCACCTGTCCCAGGCCCAGAACCGCAGAAGCGGTGGGCTTTCCGCTAAAGCGGACTCGCAGAAGCGGGGTTTTGACCGCAGAAGCAGCCCAGGACGCCATGCCCGTTTCCGCAAAAGCGGCTCATGTTTGCCGAAGCAAAACCCGTCGAAGCAGAAATCACTCGGGACAGAAGGGTTCTTTAATACGAGCCCAAACTCATTTCTCTCACTTTTCACTACATACTTGGGCGATTTTGGGGGTTTCAAAGAGAGAGTTTCCACATATCATTGCAAGGTAAGTAATCCCTACTCACTTTTAGTTCAAATACATAAACATTAGGTAGATTTAATACTAGAATTAGGTAAAACTCAAGAGATTAGAGTTATACCTAGGGTTTAATCAAAACTAAGATTTAATTATATAGTTTTCCATGAAATGAACTTGAAATCATATATTTGTGATCCTTAGGTGATAGAGAATAACTTCCTTCGATAAATATTGGGATCCGGGCACGTGGGCCCGGGGTCAGAATTTAGGAAACTTGCATTGATGGTTAGGAAATTGCTTAAACAATTAGAATTTAACCATGTAAGCTCTTATTGACTAGTTCTTGCTTATTTTAATTAGTTGGTGCTCGTTTGCTATGAATTGAGGGTTTGGGCTTATTCTTGATATCGGAAGTGCGCTTCGGAGCGATGTGAGTCTCCTGTCTTACCTCGTAAGAGGGAATTGTCCCCTTACGATTAATGTTGAGTGTTTGTTGCTAAATGCTGGGACTATGCACGCGTTAGGTGACGAGAGCCCGTGCGTAGCTACTACTATGTTAAATGTCCGGGTAGCTTAGGACCTATAACATGCCTATTAAATATATCTCTTATGTTAAATTGTTGCTATGAACACCTAGTGTGTACTAGAGACTTAAAAAGGGGATATGAGCATACTTGTATAGTTAATTAAGTTTGGTTTGTTATTTTTGACCATTTACGTGCCATGTGCGTGAACTTGATATTTCATCCTTATTTGTGGATCGGGCAGATCGCCTCGATATGAATAGATGCATCTATCGGCGCGCTGTCGATCCTCAGCAAGTGCAAAGTTTATTTCTGTTGGTTCGGGCCATCGCCTCGGTATTATGTGCGCATGTTAAATGTGAAAAAGCTTATATATGCTTTATTTTGCCACTATCTCATATGATAAAGTATAAACTTGATGTTGTAGATTTCTTGACTTATACTACTTGTCATAAAACTGTCGATGCTTGTAAATTCCATGATTTGAACACATCATACTTATATATATATTTTAATTGACCTTAGTAAGTATCGAGTCTACCTCTCGTATCTACTTCTTCGAGATTAGATGGGATACTTACTGGGTACATGTTGTTTATGTACTCATGCTACACTTCTGTACTTAAATGTACAGAACTTGAGGCAGGTGGATCCGGACATCATTCTGGTGCATATCAATGAGCGCATCTGGGACTTCTATGGTGAGCTGCATTCCCTTCTTGACGATCCGCAGCCGAAGAAGTCTTCCTTGTATTTTTTTTTGTTTCTGTCTATCTTAATTCAGATAGTAGGATAGGGTATTATTCTTTTGTGTATATTCTACTAGTTACCCGTAGCTTGTGACATCAGGTTCTGGCACACACAGTGATAGACGTTATTTTGGGTTGTATAATATCTTTACATTTCATTGATCTTTACTGGTTTATAACTTTAAATTGGGAAAAATCTATTATAATGGTTTTTTGGAAAAGGTAAAATGAGAATTTAATTATACTTCCGCGTTGGCTGGCCTGACAAATGGTGTCGGGTGCCATCATGACCTATTATGGAAATTGGATCGTGACAACATGGTATCAGAGCGCTAGGTTCACGTAGGTCTCACAAGTTACGGGCAAACCTAATAGAGTCTTGTAGATCGGTATGGAGACATCTGTATTTTTCTTCGAGAGGCTATAGGGTGTTAGGAAAGACTACTCTTTATTCATTATCCATCGTGCAGTGGTCATGGTACTAAATTTCCTCTTCTATTCTCTCAAAGATGGTGAGGACTCGTACCACCGATGTTCCGAAACCGGGAGGAGCTACTCCCCCCATTACTAGAGGCAAAGGTAGAGGCCGGGGGAGGGCATCGGCCCGTGGTAGGGGCGAGGGCATCCCAGAGCTATTCCAGTTGCACCACCAGTAGACCCTACGAGGGATCCCACTATTGAGGAGCATGGCGAGGTGCCCGCAGCTGTGCCTACTCCGGTGGATTTCATGACTGCACCGGGATTTCAGGATTTCATGGGCCTTATGCTCTGGTTCATGGACACCATGACTCAGGCTAGTTTATTTCCAGCAGATCCAGCTGCTTCGCAGGCAGGAGGGGGAGCACAGACCTCTATTGCTCAGGCTCCAAGTCATGCAGCTACGGTATATCAGACTCCGGGTGCACTACCCGCAGAGGGGGTTCAGCCAGTTGCTATAGCGGCACCCCAGCCTAGGCCAACTGTGGAGTTTGATCCGCAGAAGTTACTAGATAGATGGACCAGACTTCACCCCCAGTCTTCGGGGGTGAGCGTCATGAAGACGCCCAGGATTTCATCGATAAGTGAAGGGATAGACTGCACGCTATGAGGATATTGGAGTCGCATGGAGTCGACTTCACTACTTTTCAGCTTGAGGGTAGGGCCCATAGATGGTGGCAGTCCTATGTCCTTGGTTGACCCCCCGGTTCTCCTCCCATCACCTGGGGTCTGTTTGTACAGTTGTTCCCGGACAGGTATATTCCACCCTCTGAGAGCGAAGAGCTGCGGTATCAGTTTGAGCACCTTGAGCAGGGTCAGATATCTGTGACCGACTATGAGGCGAGGTTTTCTGAGTTATCTTACCATGCACTTATGATACTCTCTACAGATGCAGAGAGAGTGCTGAGGTTTGTCGCCGGATTGCAGCCCAGTATTTGATCGGGTGTGGCCCGAGAAGTAGAGATGGGTACAGAGTATCAGCTTGTGGTCGAGATTGCTCGCCGGATTGAGGGATATCGTCAGAGAGGTAGGGAGCAGATATAGTAGGACAAGAGAGCCAGATTCTTTAGAGAGTTTAGAGGTGCCCCAGCTAGGGGCAAAGGTGAGTATGGGAGGGGTCAGCCCAATAGTCCCCCATCTTCAGCACCACTACCTCCCGCTCGGGGTACTCCAGCACGCCCCTATTTCAGTGCCATGCTAGAGAGTTCCTACCTCCCGCCAGCTATTTAGGGTTCTTCCAGTGGGTATTCAGGTCCTCAGGGTTCTTCTGGTCCCTACTTCAGTGCTATGCCGGAGACTTCATATCGCCCACCAGTTATCCAGGCTCCTCCCACGGGTCTACGAGTCATCAGGGACAGTTATTAAGACAGCAGGTCATTGCACCATGTTGTTTTGAGTGCGGTAACACAAGCCACATGAGGAGATACTGCCCCAGGCTTAGGGGTAAGGCAGTACAGCAGGGGCAGCTGCCAATGACTCCAGCACCAGCGGCCCAGCCACCTAGAGGTGGAGGGCAGAGTGATAGAGGCCGATCTAGAGGTGGAGGCCAGATAGGTAGAGGTCTGCCAGCTAATCCTCAATTAGGTGGAGGCCAGACAGCTGGTGCTCCAGCTAGATTCTATGCTCTTCCAGCCAGGCCGGATGCAATTGCCTCAGATGCCATCATCACAGGTATTATCTCCGTTAGCGCTAGAGATGCATCGGTATTATTTGATCCAGGGTCTACTTATTCTTATGTATCACTCTGTTTGCTCGTTTCCTAGCTATTTCTCCCGAGCCTTTGGGTGTTCCTGTTCATGTGTCCACTCCTGTGGGTGATTCTGTGGTTGTGAACTGGATCTACCGGTCTTGTGTGGTTATTTTTTGTGGTTTTGAGACTAGAGCAGATCTTCTGTTGCTCGATATGATTGATTTTGAGGTTATCCTGGGCATGGATTGGTTATCTCCATATCACACCGTTCTAGATTGCCATGCCAAGCCTGTTTCTCTAGTGATGCCAGGGTTGCCGAGATTAGAGTGGAAGGGTTCCACAGTTGATACGCCTAACAAGGTCATTTCTTTCCCGAAGGCACAGTGCATGGTGGAGAAGGGGTGTTTGGCTTATTTAGCTTATGTGCGAAGAATACCACCGCAGAGTCTCCGACGATTGATTCAGTGCTAGTAGTCTGAGAGTTCGTTGATGTTTTTCCTTCTGATCTTCCTGGCATGCCTCCGGACTATGATATTGATTTCTGTATTGATTTGGCTCCAGGCACTCAACCTATATCTATCCCACCATACCGTATGGCTCCTAAGGAGATGAAGGAGCAGTTGGAGGAGTTGTTAGCAAAGGGGTTTGTTAGGCCCAGTGTATCGCCTTAGGGTGCACTAGTGCTATTCGTAAAGAAGAAGGATGGTACTATATGGATGTGTATTGATTACCGCCAGTTGAACAAAGTCACCATCAAGAACAAGTATCCATTGCCATGTATTGATGATTTGTTCGATCAGTTGCAGGGTGCTAGGGTGTTCTCTAAGATCGACTTGAGGTCAGGGTATCATCAGCTGAAGATTTGGGATTCGGATGTTCCAAAAACTACATTCAGGACTAGGTATGGCCACTATGAGTTTCTGGTGATGTCCTTTGGCTTGACTAATGCTCCAACGGCATTTACGGATTTGATGAACAGGGTGTTCAGGCCTTATATTGATTCTTTTGTCATCGTTTTCATTGACGACATCTTGGTTTACTCACGTAGCCTGGGGGAGAACGAGCAGCATTTGAGAGTAGTGCTTCAGACCTTGCGAGAACAGCAACTTTATGCTAAGTTCTCCAAGTGTGAGTTTTGGCTAGAGTCAGTAGCATTCTTGGGGCATGTAGTGTTAGGAGAGGGTATTAAGCTGGATCCCAAGAAGATTGAGGCTGTTCAGAGCTGGCCATGTCCTACTTCAGTGACCGAGATCAGGAGCTTCTTGGGGTTAGCAGGCGATTACCGGCGATTTGTGCAGGGCTTTTATCTATTGCATCACCTCTGACGAGATTGACCCAAAAGAGTGCCATGTTCTGTTGGTCTGATGATTGTGGGGAGAGCTTCCAGAAGTTCAAGACGACTTTGACTACGACACCAGTTCTTGTATTGCCTTCCAGTTCAGGGATGTATACAGTGTATTACGACGCTTCTCGCATTGGCTTGGGATGTTTATTGATGCAGAAGGGGCGAGTTATTGCATATGCTTCACGTCAGCTGAAGTTTCATGAGAAAAATTACCCTGTGCATGATCTAGAGTTGGCAGCGATTGTTCATGCTCTTAAGATATGGAGGCTTTATTTATATGGAGTGTCATGTGAGGTTTATACAAACCATCGCAGCTTGCAGCATTTGTTCAAGCATAGGGATCTTAATCTGAGGCAGCGCATGTGGCTTGAGTTACTAAAGGATTATGACATTACCATTCTTTATTATCCAGGAAAGGAAAATGTGATCGTGGTTTCCTTGAGTAGGAAGGCGGAGAGTATGAGTAGCTTGGCATTCATTCCTACTGAGATGAGACCATTAGCTTTGGACGTTCAGTCTTTAGCTAACAGATTTGTGAGATTGGATATTTCAGAGCCCAGCCGGGTTCTAGCATGTGTGGTTGCTCAGTCTTCGTTATTGGGGCAGATTAAGGCCCGACAATTCGATGATCCACATTTGGCAGTTCTCAGAGAGACGGTACTTCAGGGAGGTGCCAAGGAGGTTTTATTAGCGAGGATGGTGTGTTACGGCTACAGGGCCGTATATGTGTTCCTAATGTTGATGGCTTGAGGGAGAGGAATCTAGAGGAGGCCCACAGTTCGAGGTACTCCATTCATCCAGGTGCCACGAAGATGTATCGTGACTTGAGAAAACATTACTAGTGGCGGAGGATGAAGAAGTACATTGTAGAGTATGTAGCTAAATGTTTGAATTGCCAGCAGGTCAAACATGAGCACCAGAGGCCAGGTGGCCTACTTCAGCGGACACCCATTCTGGAATGGAAGTGGGAGCACATCACCATGGATTTCGTGGTTGGGTTGCCGTGGACTTTGCGGAAGGTTGATTCAGTGTTGGTCATTGTGGATAGGTTGACCAAGTCGGCCCACTTCATTCTAGTGGTGACTACTTACTCAACGGAGAGATATGCTCAGATTTACATTCGGGAGATATTCCGGTTGCACAGTGTACCGGTTTCCATCATATCAGACAGAGGCCCTCAGTTCAATGTTCAAAGTCAGTTGGGGACCCGCGTAGAGCCTAGCACAGTATTTCATCCTCAGACCGACGGGCAGTCGGAGCGGACAGTTCAGATTTTAGAGGATATGCTTAGAGAATGTGTGATTGACCTTAAATGACAATGGGATCAGTTCTTACCCTTGGCGGAATTTGCATATAATAACAGCTATCAGTCTAGTATAGAGATGGCCCCGTATGAGGCATTATACGGTCGGCATTGTCGTTCTCATCTCGGGTGGTTTGAGCCTGGTGAGGCTAAGTTTCTTGGTACAGATTTGGTTCAGGATGCCTTGGATAAGGTAAAGTTGATTCAGGAGAGGCTCCGCACAGCTCAGTCCAGGCAGAAGAGTTATGCGGACCAGAAGGCGCGAGATGTATCATTCATGATTGGTGAGAAGGTTCTCTTGAAGGTTTCGCCCATGAAGGGCATTATGAGGTTTGGAAAGAAGGGCAAGTTGAGCCTAAGGTTTATTGGCCTCTTCGAGGTGTTGAGGCAAGTTGAAGAGGTTGCCTATGAGCTTGCTTTACCTCCCAGTTTATCAGGAGTTCACCCAGTCTTCCATGTATTGATGCTTTGGAAGTATCATGCCGACTATTCACACGTATTGGATTTCAGTACCATTCAGCTAGACGAGAGCTTGGGCTACGAGGAGGAGCCAGTTGCCATCGTTGATAGACAGGACCTCCAGTTAAGGTCCAAGAGGATTTCAGTGGTAAGAGTCCAGTGGAGGGGCCAACCGGTTGAGGAGGCGACCTGGGAGTCCGAGGAGGACATGTGGAGCCGATATCCCTACTTATTCAGCAGATCAGGTACTTTTCTATGTCCGTTCGAGGATGAACGTTTGTTTAAGAGGCGGACGATGTAACGACCTGACTGGTCGTTTTGCATTTTAGAACCCCGTTCCCTTAAATAAAACTTCCCGCACTTGCTTTAATTAATTTATGACTTGCGGGGATGGGTGGTTCAGAAGTTAGGAGAGTTTTGAGCAAGGATATGTCCATTTGCTTCTTTAAGTTTTTCTAAAAAGGCCAAGTTTGACTTCAGTAAACATTTTAGGGAAACGGACCCGGAATCATGATTTGACAATTTTTGAGGGTCCGCGGCAAAATATGGGACCTGGGCGTATGCCCGGAATTAAATTTTGAGGTTCCTAGCCCGAGTAATGAATTTTTATGTGAAATTGTTATGTTTAAGTTTCAAAGATTTAAATAAGCTAAGAAATCATTGTTTTCATAGGTATCGGGTTCGGATTTCGATTCCAAAACTTGATATAAGTCCGAAATATCAGTTAAGACCTACCTGTAAAATTTGGTGTCAATCCGAGTAGTTTAAGGGCGTTTTGACCCGTTGGAGGAGAATAAAGAACTTGAAGTTCAATGATTTGATTCATTTGGTTTTTGGGGTTGATTCCTTGATTTAGCATTGTTTTGAGTATTTCGAGGGTTCGAGTAGGTCCACCTCATGATTTCAAACTTGTCGGTATGTTCAGGCGGGGATCGGGAGCCTCAAGCGTCAAATGGTTGAGCTTCGAGTGAAGTTGGAAATTTAGACAGGGTCGGGATTTTGCTGCTTCTATCATAACCGCATCTGCGGTTCTTGGGCCCCAGAAGCGGGACGACAGATGCGGTCCAATGGTCGCTGAAACGGAAGGGGCCAGGCCTAGGGGAAATTGCAGAAGCAGACCCCCGACCAGAAAAGCGGTCCACTTATCCCAGGCCCAGAACCGCAGAAGCGGTGGGCTTTCCGCTGAAGCGGACTCGCAGAAGTGGGTTTTTGATCGTAGAAGAGGCCCAAGCCCCCTTGCCCATTTCTGCAAATGTGGCTCATGTCCGCCGAAGCGGAACCCGCAGAAGCGGGATTCCTTCCGCAGAAGCAGAAATCACTGGGGACAGAAGGGTTCATTAATACGAACCCAAACTCATTTCTCTCACTTTTCACTACACACTAGGGCGATTTTGGGGGTTTCAAAGAGAGAGTTTCCACATATCATTGCAAGGTAAGTAATCCCCACTCACTTTTAGTTCAAATACATAAACATTAGGTAGATTTAACACTAAAATTAGGTAAAAATCAAATGATTAGAGTTATACCTAGGGTTTAATCAAAACTAAGATTTAATCATATAGTTTGCCATGAAATGAACTAGAAATAGTATATTTGTGATCCTTAGGTGATAGAGAACAACTTCCTTCGAAAAATATTGGGATCCGGGCATGTGGGCCCGGGGTCGGAATTTAGGAAACTTGCATTAATGGTTAGGAAATTGCTTAAACAATTAGAATTTAACCTTGTAAGCTCTTATTGACTAGTTCTTGCTTATTTTAATTAGTTGGTGCTCGTTTGGCTACGAATTGAGGGTTTGGGCTTATTCTTGATATCGGAAGTGCGCTTCGGAGCGAGGTGAGTCTCCTTTCTAACCTCGTAAGAGGGAATTGTCCCCTTAGGATTAATGTTGAGTGTTTGTTGCTAAATGCGGGGACTACTCATGCGTTAGGTGACGAGAGCCCGTGCGTAGCTACTACTATGTTAAATGTCCGGGTAGCTTAGGACCTACAACATGCCTATTAAATATATCTCTTATGTTAAATTGTTGCTATGAAAACCTAGTGTGTACTAGAGACTTAAACAGGGAATATGAGCATACTTGTATAGTTAATTATGTTTGGTTTGGTATTTTTGAACTTGATATTTCATCCTTATTTTTGGATCAGGCTGATTGCCTCGGTATGAATAGATGCATCTATAGGCACGCCGTCGACCCTCGGCAAGTGCACAGTTTATTTCTGTTGGTTTGGGCCATCGCCTCGGTATTATGTGCGCATGTTAAATGTGGAAAAGCTTATATATGCTTTATTTTGCCATTATCTCATATGATAAACTATAAACTTGATGTTGTAGATTTCTTGACTTATACCACTTGTCATAAAACTGTCGATGCTTGTAAATTCCATGATTTGAACACATTATACTTATATATGTGTATATATATATATATATTAATTGACCTTAGTAAGTAATTGACCTTAGTAAGTACCGAGTCGACCTCTCGTCTCTACTTCTTCGAGATTAAACGGGATACTTACTGGGTACATGTTGTTTATGTACTCATGCTACACTTCTGTACTTAAATGTACAGGACTTGAGGCAGGTGGATCCGGACATCATTCTGGTGCATATCAGTGAGCGCATCTGGGACTTCTACGGTGAGCTGCATTCCCTTCTTGCCGATCCGCAGCCGAAGAAGTCTTCCTTGTATTTTTTTGTTGTTTCTATCTATCCTGATTCAGACAGTAGGATAGGGTATTATTATTTTGTGTATATTCTACTAGTTTCCCATAGCTTGTGACACCAGGTTCTAGCACACACAGTGGTAGACATTATTTTGGGTTGTATAATGTCTTTACATTTCATTGATCTTTACTGGTTTATAACTTTAAATTGGCAAAAATCTATTCTAATAGTTTTTTGGAAAAGGTAAAATGAGAATTTAATTATACTTCCGCGTTGGGGCCTAACAAATGGTGTCGGGCGCCATCATGACCTATTATGGAAATTGGGTCGTGACATTTAGAGCAAATACCACTGTAGCCATCTCCAAATCTTGCGTAGGATAGTTTTGCTCGTGCTTTTTCAATTGTCTCGAAGCATAAGCTATAACACGACCATTTTGCATGAGAACACATCCTAATCCCACCCTCGAGGCATCACAGAATGCTGTAAATCCTCCAGAAACTGATGGTAAGGCTAATATTTGTGCAGATGTCAAACATGTTTTGATTTTTTGAAAGCTCTTCTCGCATTCCTCCGTCCACTAAACCTTTGCATTTTTCTGTGTTAGCTTGGTCAGCGGCGCTGCTATTCTAGAGAAATCCTGCACAAAATGCCTTTTATAGCCTGCTAAGCCTAAAAAGCTGCGAATCTCTGTAGGGGAAGTAGGACTGGGCCATTTCTGCACAGCTTCAGTCTTCTTAGGATCTACCATAATTCCATCTATGGATACAACATTTCCCAAAAATGCTACCGAGTCAAGCCAAAATTCACACTTCGAGAACTTAGCATAAAGCCGATGTACTCTCAATGTTTGCAACATTGTCTGTAAGATGATTATCGTGTTCTCCTTGGCTATGAGAATATATTAGCATATCATTAATAAATACTATTACAAATCTATTCAGAAACAGCTTGAACACCCTATTCATGAAATCCATGAATTTAGCTGGAGCATTGGTCGGTACGAAAGGCATCACAAGGAATTCATAGTGCTCGTATCGAGTTCTGAAAGCAGTCTTAGAAATATCTTAATATTTGATTCTAAGTTAATGATAACCAGAACGGAGGTCAATCTTTGAAAAGTGGGAAACTCCTTGTAACTGATCAAATATGTCATCTATACGAGGCAAAGGATATTTATTGTGTATTGTTATCTTGTTCAACTGCCTATAGTCAATGCACAATCTCAGGGATCCGTCTTTCTTCTTTACGAACAGTACTGGTGCACCCCATGGTGATACACTAGGTCTAAAAAACCCTTATCTAATAAATCCAGTAACTGTTGCTTTAGCTCTCTCAACTTTGCTGGTGCCATTCGATATAGGGGTATCGATATGGGCTGCGTTTCAAGTAGCAAATCAATACCAAAGTCTATTTCTCGTACTAGAGGCAGTCTTGGTAAATCTTCAGGAAATACATCAAAAAATTCTCTCACTACTGGTACATTCTCTATACTAACTATTTCCTTTCTTGTATCATTTACAATAGCTAAGAGACCCAAGCAACCTTTCTTCAGAAGTCGTTGAGCCTTCATAAAAGATACAATTTTGCAAGTCTCTGGAACCCGACTCTCTCTTAGAATAAAACTGGGTTCATTTGGTATCTCAAACTTAACTATATTTGCATGGCAATCGACTATAGCATAGCAAGACGATAACCAATCCATTCCCATAAGCATGTCAAAGCCAATCATATCAAGTACAATAAATTCAGCTAGAGTAACTCTACCCTCAACCGGAATCTGACAAGCACGATACACGTATTCAGCTAACAAAGACTCTCCAACAAGAGTTGCAACTAGAAAAGGATCATTCAATAGCTCAGGCTGTCTTCTAAATCTCAAAGCAAAGTATGAGGACACATAGGAGTGAGTAGATCCCGGATCAATCAACACAAGTGCATCAAATGAACAGACAGAAAAATACCTGTAACCACTGCATTCGAGGCATGAGTATCCTGTCCAGTAAATGCAAAAACTCTCGCTTGACCTCTACCAGCATTACCTTGTCCTTGATTCATAGTACCACTGTCTCTAGTACCTCGACCTCTATTTCCTGTACCTCTAGCACCTGAAGTATTGCGAGTAGTCTGAGTTAGTGCAGTTGACTGAATAGAAGCCTGGTTGAAATTTCTCGGAGGCTGAGGGCAATCTCTCAAGTGATATCCCAACTGGCCACACCGAAAGCACTCCCCGGTTAGAACACGACATTGGCCCAAATGTGATCTACCACAAGTCTGGCAGACTAGAGTAGTGGCATGTATCTGCCCAGAATTACGATATTCAGAAGATGATGGTCCCCTATTACCTTGTCTGTAATGCGGTCTGTATGTGGATTATTAAGACATGTGATTCCCTGTCGGAGAACCATGTTGTTGTTGTTGTTGTCCCTGATTTCCTGCTCTTTTATTTTCACTAAAACTGCCACTGAAAGCCCCTCCTGTCTTGGCCTTCTTACGTAATTCACTAGTTGCACGCTCCTCACGTCCCTTGCTTTCAATCTTTCTAGCAAGGTAGATTACATCAGAGTAGGATAAAGTCTTCATCTGTGGGGCTACTGCGGTGTATAGACAACCGACCAATCCATCAACAAACCTCTAAACTCGAGCTTCTTCGGAAGACACTAAGTGAGGAGCATATATAGCCAACTTACAGAACATAGTGTTATATGTTGACACATCCATATCTGGAGTCTGAACCAATCTTTCAAAGTCTCTAGCATATTGTTGCATCAGACTTTCTGGAAGAAAATGGTTCTTGAACAACTTAGTGAACTTGTCCTACATCAGTGGTGGTGCTCATGTTGGCCTTCCTAGAAATACAGTTTCATACCATGTATTGGCCATATCCTCTAGTTTGTATGTTGCGAGCTCCATGGCTCTCTCACTAGAACATCCAAGAGCATGTAATGCCTTAAATGTCCCATCCAAGAAACTTTGAGGATCTACTGAATTATCGGAACCTGCAAATTTTGGAGATTTAAATTTCAAGAACTCGTGTAGGGATACTTACTTATTCCCAAAAGGCTAAGTCTGTGTAGGTGCTTGTGTATATAAAGTAGCCTGGGGAGCTGAACTTCTGGCCTGAGCAGGCACCAATGCCTTTAACACATTCAATAACCTTGTCACTGCATCTGCAGGTAAGGCAACAATAGGTACAATAGTTGGCACTGGTGGTGGACCATTCTGAACTCCCTGCTTTTTCACTTGATCTAGCATAACAGCTTGGGTTTGTCCCATGTTCCCAACTTGAGGTTGATGAGCAGTCTGTCTTCTAGTTTGATGAACCCCAACATGACTGCCACCCCGGGTAGCACCACGTCCAGCACCACGTCCAGCAGATGAGGTTGTGCGTGTCCTACCCATTTGCGAAAGAAATATTCCAAAGTCAATCTCAAGTTATCTCAACGCACGATCAAAGATTGAAAGAAGGGAAAACATTCCTAGATGTTTAGTAGCCTCAATATCATAAGTATGGGCGCCTACATACCCATGAACAAGACTCTACTAAACATTGCTCCATAACTCTGGACTTAAAGCCTAAGCTCTGATACCAACTTTGTCACGACCCAATTTAGTATTGTGACTGGCGCTTTAGGAGCAAGTGCTCCCAAGTAAGCCTCATTGGTTATTTTACATAAAATCGGACAGAATTTCCCCTGATTTTGGACCATCCCAAAATTTTCCTGTCTCAAATCAACAACCAAACATTCTAATATCATACCAAACAATTGACAACTTGTCAATTAACCAATACAAGTCTCCACCATAACTAAACCACCAACTAACCACTGGAAATACTAATTTATCTCCAACTTTGATAATTGAGAACGATAATAAATATAAGACCATAATAACAAAAAAATACTCATGACACTAAAATACTGACTATGGAGCGACTCTAAGAGTTCAATGAAAAGGTCATAACAATAAACAAAATCTCTGCCCACGCGAACAAGTGCGAGGCTCACCGAGAAATATCAACTTGTCCGCTCTAATTAACGAAGTCCTCACGTACGTCAACGGTTGTCTCTGTAAAAAAAAATTAGCGGGGAATGAGTCGCTAGATAAATGAGTAATAAAACTTAACCACAACCATTTTTATTTGGGGACAAGTTAGAAACATGCTAGTATCTCAAAGAGAAACTACATAGAAATGCCCTTTCAGAAATAATAAATAATTTTATGTTTCATCACGCTTTTCTTGTAGTAAAATATAATTAACAATTTAGTAACAAGCTTGGTGTCCACTGTTGTCACGACCCTAGTTCACCAATTGTGAACACGTCATGACGGCACCTAGTCTTCACGACCGGGTAAGCCTAACACATTGCGGAATTCAAATCCAACCCTCGGATAAAAAACTCACTATTGGACCGGAACTTCAAAAATTCAAACTTCAGCATTTCACGCCTAAATGAGCTACGGACCTCCAAATTACATTTCGAACACTCTCCCAACCCCAAAATCACCTAATGGAGCTAACGGAACCATCGGATTTCCATTCCGAGGTCGTCTTCACATTGCTCCGAATACGGACCATTTTTCAACTCTTAAGCTCTCATTTAGGGACTAAGTGTCCCAAAACACTCCAAATCCTAATATCAAACGTCCCGGCAAACCAAAATAGTAGAAATGAACTTAGGGAAAGCAGTTAATGGGGAATTGGGGCGTAAATTCCAAAAACGACCGGCCGGGTCGTTACATCCTCCTACACTTAAACATTCGTTCGTCCTCGAACGAGCATAGAGAACATACCTGAAGTAGCAAAAAGATGAGGGTACTGGCTGCGCATATCCCGCTCGGTCTCCCAAGTCGCCTCCTCGGCCGGCTGACCCCGCCACTGGACCTTCACTGAAGCGATGTTCTTTGACCTCAACTTTCTGATCTGCTTATCCAAAATGGCCACTGGCTCCTCAACATAAGATAGATCTTTGTCCAGCTGGACTGAGCTGAAATCCAACACGTGCGACGGGTCACCATGATATCTCCGGAGCATCGAAACATGAAACACCGGATGAACTCTGGCTAGGCTGGGAGGTAAGGCAAGCTCATAAGCAACCTCCCCAACTCGCCTCAAGATCTCAAAAGGCCCAATTAATCTCGGACTGAGCTTCCCTTTCTATTCAAACCTCTTGACGCCCTTCATAGGCGAGACCCAAAGCAGAACCCGCTCACCAACCATATATGCCACATCATGAACCTTTTTGTCCGCATAACTCTTCTGTATGGACTGGGCTGCAGGGAGTCTGTCCTGAATCACTTTAACCTTCTCCATCGCATCCTGAACCATCTCTGTACCCAATAACCTGGCCTCACCCGGCTCAAACCAACCCACTGGAGATCTACATCTTCTACCATATAAGACCTCATACGGTGCCATCTGAATGCTGGACTGATAGCCGTTGTTATAAGCAAACTCTGCCAGTGGCAGGAAATGGTCCCATGATCCTCCAAACTCAATCACGCACGCACGGAGCATATCCTCCAAAATCTGAATACTGCGCTCGGACTGTCCCTCCGTCTGGGGGTGGAATGTCATGCTCAACTCCACTCGAGTGCCTAACTTCTGCAGCACGGCTCTCCAGAACCGCGATGTAAACTGAGTGCCTCTGTCTGAGATGATAGAAACTGGAATACCATGCAACCGGACGATCTCCCTGATATAGATCTCCGCCAACCGCTCCGATGAATAAGTGGTACACACAGGTATGAAATGAGCGGACTTGGTCAGCCGATCCACAATGACCCAAATAGAATCAAACTTCCTCACGGTCTGTGGGAGTCCAGATGCGAAGTCCATGGTGATACGCTCCCACTTCCACTTTGGGATCTCAATCTGCTGTAGCAAACTACCCGGAGGCTGGTGCTCATACTTCACCTGCTGACAGTTGAGGCATCTAGACACATAGTCAACTGTATCCTTCTTCATTCGCCTCCACCAGTAGTGCTGCCTCAAGTCCTGATACATCTTCGCGGCACCCGGGTGGATGGAATACCGCGAGCTATGGGCCTTAGCTAGAATCAGCTCTCGAAGATCATCTACATTGGGCACACAAATCCGGCCCTGCATCCTCAACACTCCATCATCCCCGATGGTAACATCTCGGGCATCACCTCGCCGAACTCTGTCCTGAAGGACAAGCAAATGAGGGTCATCAAACTGCCGCTCCCTGATGCGATCAAATAGGGAAGACCGAGAAACCACACAAGCTAGAACCCGACTGGGCTCTGAAAGGTCCAATCTCACGAACTGCCTGGCTAAAGCCTGAACATCCATCGCCATAGGTCTCTCTGAGGCTGGTAGATATGCCAAACTCCCCAAACTCTCCGCCCGGCGACTCAAGGCATCGGCGACCACATTGGCCTTGCCCGGGTGATAAAGAATGGTAATATCATAATCCTTTAACAACTCTAACCATCTCCTCTGATGCATATTCAGGTCCTTCTGCTTAAGCAAATGCTGCAATCTCCGATGGTCAGTGTAGATCTCACAAGGCACCCCATACAAGTAATGATGCCAGATTTTCAAGGCGTGAACAATGGTAGCTAACTCAAGATCGTGGACAGGGTAGTTCTTTTCATACACCTTCAACTGTCGGGATGCGTAGGCAATCACCCTACCATCCTGCATCAATACCGCTCCAAGTCCAACCCGTGAGGCATCACAATTAACCGTATAGGACCCCGAACCGATAGGCAACATCAAGATTGGGGCTGAAGTCAAAGCTGTCTTGAGCTTCTGGAAGCTCTCCTCACACTCCTCTGTCCACTGAAATGGGGCACCCTTCTGGGTCAATCTAGTCATAGGAGCCGCGATCGATGAGAACCCCTCCACAATGCGACGGTAATAAACAGCCAAGCTAAGGAAACTACGAATCTCAGTAGCTGAAGAGGGCCTAGGCCAACTATGCACGGCCTCTACCTTCCTCGGATCCACTCGAATGCCCTCACTCGACACCACGTGGCCTAGGAATGCCACAGAACTTAGCCAGAACTCACATTTGGAGAAATTTGCATACAATCTCTTCTCCCTCAGAGTCTGAAGCCCTACCCTCAGGTGCTGCTCATGATCTGCCCGACTCCGGGAATATACCAGAATATCATCAATAAAAACAATCACGAATGACTCAAGATATGGCCAGAATACGCTGTGCATCAAATGCATAAAAGCTGCCGGGGCATTAGTCAGCCCAAAAGACATAACAAGGAACTCGTAATGACAATACCGAGCCCTGAAAGCAGTCTTCGGGATATCTGGCTCCCGAATCTTCAACTGATGATAACCTGAGCGCAAATTAATCTTGGAGAACACCTGTGCGCCCTGGAGCTGATCAAACAGATCATTAATACGAGGTAAAGGATATCAGTTCTTCACTGTAACTTTGCTCAACTGGCGATAATCAATGCACATACGCATAGAACCGTCCTTCTTCTTCAAAAACAAAATAGGGGCTCCCTATGGTGAAACACTGGGTCGAATAAAACCCTTACCCAACAATTCCTGCAACTGATCCTTCAACTCCTTCAACTCAGGAGGATCCATGCGATATGGAGGAATGGAGATGGGCTGAGTGCCCGGCAACATATCAATGCAAAAATCAATATCTCTATCGGGAGGCATGCCCGGAAGATCAGCTGGAAACACATCGGGAAAATCCCGTACCACTAGGACTGAATCAACAGAAAGGGTGTCAACACTGACATCTCTCACATAAGCTAAATAAGCAGCACACCCCTTCTCAACCATACGTTGAGCTTTAAGGAAAGAAATAACCCTGCTGGGAGTATGATCTAAGGTACCACTCCACTCAATACATGGAACACCTGGCGTAGCCAGCGTCACGGTCTTGGCGTGACAATCAAGAATAGCATGATGGGGCGACAACCAGTCCATGCCCAGAATAATGTCAAAATCAACCATACCAAGTAATAATAGATCAGCCCTGGTCTATAAACCACGAATAGTAACCAAACACGACCGGTATATGCGGTCCACAAAAAGAGAATCTCCCACAGGAGTAGAAACATAACGGGGGCACTCAAAGAATCCCGAGGCACACCCAAATGCGAAGCAAAATAAGAGGACACATATGAATAAGTGGAGCCGGGATCGAATAGAACCGATGCCTCTCTGTGACAAACTAGAATAATACCTATGATGACATAATCGAAGGCAACCGCCTCAGTGCGAGCAGGAATGCAATAATATCTGGCCCGACCCCTCTCACGAGGGCGACTTCTATCTCCCCGGCCTCCACCCCTCACAGGCTGGGCAGGTGGGGCAGCAGTGGGAGCTGGAACCATAGCCTGAGAACCCTGAGAAGCACGCTGTGCCTGAGCAGTCTGTGAAGATGCACCACTACCAAGTCTGGGGTAGTCCCTAACCAAGTGACGTGTATCGCCACACTCGAAGCAAGCTCTAGCAGGACGTGGTGGCTGTGACTTACTGGAGCTAGGTCCGTTGGACTGACCTCTGAAAGTACCCCGCGCAAGAGGCGCGCTAGAAACTGGAGGCGCATAATAAGGCTCCTGAGGTATTGGTGGAGCTGGAGTACTACCGGCTGCTAGCAAGGCTGAATGAACAGGGCAACCAGAATAACCCCTACCATAACGTCCGATTGATGAAGTACGGGCACCAGAGTAATGACCCGACTCTCGAGACCTCTTGGCCTCCCTCTCCCCTCGCTCCCTAGCAAGCATACCCTCAATCTGTCTAGCAATGCTCACTACCTTCTGGTAGGGAATATCCATCTCTAAAACTCGGGCCATGCTGGACCGGCTGGGCGGAATAAGACCCTCGATAAACCTTCGCACTCTCTCCCGAACTGTGGCGACCAAAGCCGGTGCATGTCTGGCCAACCTAGTATAACAGATGGAATACTCTGAGACTGTCATAGCACCCTGGCGCAAACGCTCAAACTCCGCGTGCCATGAATCCCTGAGGCTCTGGGGAACAAACTCCCTCATAAACATGTCTGAGAACTGGGTCCAAGTCAGTGAGGCAGACTCGACTGGACTATCCAACTCATAAGTACGCCACCAATCATAGGCGGCTCCCCGAAGCTGAAAGGCGGTAAAAGAAACCCCACTAGACTCCACTATGCCCGTAGTACGAAGAATGCGATGACACTCCTCCAAGAATCCCAAGGCGTCATCTGAATCTAGGCTACTAAACACTGGGGGATCATATTTCTTGAACCTCTCTAGCCTGCACTGCTCGTCCTCTGAGACAGCTGACCCATCCCCGGGCTGTACTGGTGCTGTAGGCGGTACATGAATAACCTCTGGAACTTGCTCCATCGGCACTCTCTGCTCAGGAGTGCGGGCTGCGGGAGTCTGGGCCCCTCCCCCAGCCTGAGATATGGCTGCAGTGAGGGGAAGCAACCCCGCCTGAGCCAAAGTAATGTACATGCTCATGAACTGAGCCAGGGTCTCCTGGAGCACTGGAGTAGTAGTAGCTGTAGTAGGTGTACCAGGTGCCTGTGCTCCAACTGGATCTGCTGGTGGTACCTC